>CAUEEP010000909.1:1110000-1288746 GCA_958450365.1 Mesorhabditis belari
ACTAGTTTTAAATCCTGTTTTTGCGAATGATTGAAACTCAAATTCGAGAGACCCATTCAATGTCTGCTGCATAAAAAACTCTTTTCAGTCAGAAAACAATCAACATCTACTCACCTCCAACATCTTTCTGATGGTTAAAACGGAATAAAAGGCTTTTTGGTTCACTTAGATGCAGCCATTTATTTTAAAAATTAAAAACTAAAAAAGGAGTTTTTTGTTTTTAATAACTTTTTAAAAACTTTAAAAAGTAGCACCTTATTGTTTGTTGACTCACCCTTGACCTGCAAATCGAATAACATCTAGACTTGCTTATCGATATTATTGATACAAACAGCGTGTTCACTCAGATCTCAGTTTCTAGCACAGCTATCATTCTGTAAATTGTTTCATTGGAAAGTCAAGAATGTCAGCTTTTGATTGCCATTTTATACATAGCGACTTTTAATGAGTAAACGAATAAACCTTATCGATACTTATCGATATCGAAAGTATCGACTATCAAAAAGCTTATCGATATTTGAGTATCGATAAGTATTGATAAGCTTTTTAAGGCACTCACCTATGAGAATTTGCTATGTGTGATATAGTAATCAAAAGCTGAGATTTTTGGCTTTCAATGAAACAACTTGCAGATTGATAGCTATTCTAGAAACCGAGCTCTGAACGGTCAAACATGAGTTTGCCGTTTGTAGCGATAATATCGATCAGCAAGTCTAATAAACATCACACTTGTGCTAAGTAACACTTATATTCCTGTAAACCAACTGTTTTTCGAGCCTTGTTCATAAAAAAATGGTTTATATTTTATACTCTAGTTTGAAAAGTGTCACACCTCCGCATCCACTTGCTGAAAACTTTTAATTTCAGGTGCCACGTAAATGGGAGTTCCAATATCAGCCCGTTGCGTTTGATTTGATTTTGTGCTCTGAAATGATTGCTCAAGGGAAAGCGACTTGTTTGCGGTGGGAGCAATGGTTTTTGGTGCAAGAACAAAAGAACAGTCTACACTTGTATTTGAGTGATTAATTGTTAAATGATTTTGCAATAAGTGCTTTTTTTAGTTTAATTTGTTACAATCAGTTGATCTTAATACGAGGAATCGAATTTCGATTCTCGTTGATCGCGTGATTCCGAAGTGAGGTGACTCCCGTGATAGCGGTTGCCACTTGGGTCACCTTCAATTTCTTTTTTGATGGAATATTGAATAAAATGACGATGACGCTAAAATTTTCAAGTTTTTAAAATTAAGGAATTTTAAACAACATACCAGAGTACTGAATGGTCGATGAAAGGAACGCATTCAATGAGAATGAAGAAATAAATGGGGAAGCCAACGACGAAGACATAATTGACGATATAGTCGGAGACGAGGAAACAGACAGTGATGAAATGGGTAGTCACCAACTGAAAGAGACTCTGTTGAGGAGTATTTGATTAGAAACATTTGGCTGATAGTAGGAGTACAGGCAATAGTGTTAAGTGCAGAGCTGTCCCTAACCCCCTTATTCCGCTTCACCAAAGTTGAGCTTTTGTGGTGCGGATTACATTGTCAACTGAGTTCTCTTTCAATCTTTTCTAAAACGAGCTAGGGAAATGAAAATCTACTTTTAACTTTAGCAGAGTGTGTTTTTGTGCAGAGACTTTAGCAGAGCATTTTCAAAAATCCCAGGTTTTCATACTTTTAGGTTTTGTTAAGATAAAAACAGAACTCACCATGATCGACAGTCGACGATTCGCTTTGTTCAACAATACCGAGTGGTTCTTCTAAACAAGCCATTGTAATACAATTTCTATCAACTTGCGGCTTAATTAAACTGAGACTAGAGTTATGATTTTTTCCTCAAATAAATGAAACGAACAAGTGTGTGGAGTCTCCCCAACGTGACCAAATCGATGCCTAACGTCACAACGGTTACTCCATACAGGATCTTGTCCCAATTCCACGATAACCATTCAACTGTCCAATTCCATGTGTAAAATAGAGAAGTACAATACTCCAACGGGGTCCAGTACCAGCCACCGTAACATCGGAAAGTCCCGTCTTCGCTCACTCCTGGAACAATAAATTAACACAGTGAGTGTTTTATACATTGATTACAGAATTACCGTACTTTTTGTAAGCTACAGTTTAACATTTAGTCCGTTATGGGGATTTTAAAATGACAAAGAAATTGTTTCTAAAGTTGTTCCTAAAATACTCACTATCCCCGATCTCGTAGTAGTACACGATCAAGGGAATTGCCCAGAGAACGAGTGCGTGTGGGAGGGCGAGAATCTCGATTTGACGATAGTATTTACCGTTCCAGAATATTGCAAATAGGCTAGAAAACAATTTTTTTTCTTAGTGTTCAGCTTTCGTGTGTACCGATTAACGCAGAGTCGCAGAGTCCATTGCCGAGAAATTGCATCGAGTAGATCATTCCCATGTTGCTGGCGGTGATGATTCGATTGATGAGAATGCCCGAGACACCGAAGGGACCTGTTGTGCTCACACATTGCCAACTGAAGTTGATATGATTGATATAATGAGGACATCATTCACGTCAAGACACAGTAGGCTTTGTAGAACTCGATGATTGCCTCATTGAAGCGACAGTAGCAATCGATCAACAAATAGAACTTGACAGCCCAATAGAACTTGAAGGGGGTTTTTGAGGAGCACCCAAGCACAGTAGCTATTCAGAAGAGTACCAGAGATGCCGAACTGAAAGCATTAGTTTTGCAATATTGGACAGGAAATGCTATCGTTTATTTCTGCGCTGTAATGTTGGCATTTGCATTAGTCTAACTGATATCCTATACAGCAGTACAATTACAGCACGGTACCGTTGTTACTTTAATTTTTATAATACATTCACGCTTTAGCTAGTACATTAGCCCAATCAGTGGAGCTTTTGAATTTTTGCTAGCTCAATTACCAAGATTTGGGCTGTCACCACAAAGACATTTGATCCATCATTGACTTTTGGTCGAACGGGCAGTCCATCCCATGTGTAATAGACACCGAAGTCGTTCTTTGTGTAGAAGCCACTTCGATTCTCACAAACATGCGGATTCGCGTGCCCATAATCGTAATCTCGATAGGTCTCGTTGATTTCATGATAGTTCATCGACATCTTCGAGAACTTTTCGTAATTGTACCAGTTTGAAGGAGGTTATCAAAAAATGATATTCGAAACGTTTGCGGTGATTCTGGAAAGAAAATGTAAATCG
This sequence comes from Mesorhabditis belari, assembly GCA_958450365.1. Taxonomy (NCBI): domain Eukaryota; kingdom Metazoa; phylum Nematoda; class Chromadorea; order Rhabditida; family Rhabditidae; genus Mesorhabditis; species Mesorhabditis belari. Next base: position 1,113,214 of record CAUEEP010000909.1, read on the forward strand.
AGGAAACCCCCGTCGGCTACATTTTATAAACATCCACTGTGAGAACGTCCGTTTTCTTTGTGGGAAAAACGTGTACTCAAAAAGGGGAATTCAAAAATCAAAGGGCTTTTTACTGATTTCTCAAGCGATTTGGCTCAAGATTTGACTTTTTGCTGATTTCTCAAGCGATTCCCGCTCAATTTTTTTCAAAGTCTACAAATCACAAAAGCTCTTCAGTTAAAACAAATGTTAACCAAAAGAGTGTTAGTCGAGATCCTTCATATGAGACTCACAATTAACACATTCCTGACAACATGAGCTCATAATGTCTATTGTTAATTTTTCAGTCAAAAAGTCAGTTCAATTTATTTGCAAAAAAAGTTAAAGAGGATCTGAACCAACGTCTAACCGTGCTTAAATTGACATAAGCTCGATATGTTTAGCTTTAATTCTCCTTCAAAACGCGTTGATTATAGGAGCAACAACGACAAAAATGTTGTGAATGTGTTGATAACATTTTTAACAAAATATTATCAAGCTCATAATAAAAAAAAACTCTTCTGAGTGGTCAAATCAGATTAAAAGTTGATCATGAAATTTGGTTCAAAAAAATTGTTTCGAAAAGCAAAAAATACGGAAATGCTATCTTTATGGAAATGGTTGAAAGTGGAGAGCGCTTTTCTCATTTGGAGTTCGTAAAGGGGGGTAGGCTAATTTCCGCAACTGGGTCGTTTGCGCAACTCGCCATAACTTTCTTCTAAGTCGGCCAATCTTTATGATGTTGGTTTTATTTTGTAGATCTCAACAAAATGAAACCAACATCATAAAGATTGGTCCACTTAGAAGAAAGTTCTGGCGAGTTGTGCAAATGACCCTGTTGTGCAAAAAAAAATGCGGAAATTAGCGTACCCCCGTAAAGGAAATCAATGCGTCCAAAAATGCAATAACAAAAAAATAAAAATATTCAGTCAATCAAGAAAAGTAGCAAATTATTTGCTCTCTGAATATCTTATGATTTAGACTATAATCTCAACATAATCAATCAAACATGTAAAGGGAAGAATGCGGTTAACTTTCGAGCATTCGTTTTCAAAAAGTCTTCAGGCCCGTGTTTGTATTGTTTTGAAAAACACAGGTTTTGCTGTCAAGCATCTAAAAGCTTCGTTAAAAGTTAAAGTAGAGGGTAGTATTGGCTTTGGCGAGAGGGCACTTTTTTTCTTCAAAACTACTTTTTCTGGAGTAGCTTTATGCGTAGATTCCGAGAGCTTGGGAAAAGGCGCTTTAAGCCATTTGCGCACACGAACAACGTGATTTGCGCACATAATAATTGAATTCGGCGCTACTTTTGCATGTTTTTGTAGTTTTGTCACTGTGTCAGCACTGTTTTTAAAACTGATTGCACCTAGAGCACAAACACAAAATTTTTTTTACTTATTCCTCTACAATATCTTTACAGCTAACACATTTTTTTCTTTTATTTCGGGCATAACTCGAGAAAGCATTTTCTTTGTCCGGATTTCTCTGAATAAAGAATGTTTTCTGTTTGCGTTTAGACATTGATATTTCGGTCGGATTTTATTCTTGCAACCGGTTTTCGAAATGAAACCATTATTTCTATCAAAGAACTATCAGACCAACAAATCATTTTTTTACAAAGAGCCTGAAAAATTTTATGTTGCTCCAATTTGATCATAAACGTAATCAGTAGGTTAAATTATGCCAAATTGTGTTTTTGGTTTCAAAAAATGTTTTGCGAGCCCATTTTTAGACCTCTTTCCTATGTGCATCCCTATCATCACACTGTATGAGCGCGCACTTTGAAGCCCTGAAACTCGCCTCAAAACGCATTTTCCTGATCTCTCGTGGTGTTTCCGGGATCTACGCATAAAACTACTCCGGGAATTTACCGCCCTCAAAACGCCCTCAAAACGCAAAACGTCCCAATTTGAGACGATCACATTACATTAACGAAGAGCACATATCTTTCAAATACTTGTTTATGATACGCATCATCAGATTTCTTATGCACACTGATAAAAGAACTTATATTTCAGTCCCACCAAGCCAATCTTTCTAACATTTATGGAGCCCCATTTGAGAAGATCGCATTACATTAACTAAGAGCACATATCTTTCAAATACTTGTTTATGGTACGCATCATCAGATTTCTTATGCACACTGATAAAAGAACTTAGGAGTAGAGTACAAATCACAAAGTTATCTGTGAGTTCTCTAATATCTCAGTGAGCTAACCAGTTATTCGAAGCTACTTGAGTTGGCTTTTTTCTCAGACAGTGACTAATTTGAAGCATGTTGATGAGAAATTTGCGAGCTGCTTCAGTGAAGAGCCAGATGAGAATTGAAGAAATGGTGGCGTCAGAGGCTGAGACAAACCAAAAAAAAGTTGATCACGGCTAGAGGTCAGTTTTTGTTTTTCAAACAGGTGACGACAAACTTACATTGTGATAGATTGAACCAGAAGACAAGCTCAATCCACACGAAGACCATGGAGTTGAAAGAGTAAGCAAAGGAAAAGGAATCTAAGAATCTATGAAGTCTTTTCGGGCGAACAAATGAATTCCACAAAGCGGTAACGAGCTCTGAAATTGGAAAGCGCTTTTCTCGTTTGGAGTTCGTAAAAGAAATTGATGTGTCCAAAAATGACGTAAGAATCAAAAAAGAGCTAAATATTCAGTCAATCAAGAAAAGTAGCAAATTACCGTAAAAGCTCTAATAGAAGAACCCCTATAGGAGCGTCACGTAGTCTAAGTTTACTCTCAAATAAACGCTCATATCTCGACGCCAGTACGTTTGTTTCTGCGCGCTTGGGTATCAAATTAAAGTAGAGAGGATGGGTGATTTTTTGCAAGACAAAAGTGACAAAAAAACCGATTTTCATCATTTTTCAATCATATTGTTCTAAGCGCTGGTTAATGCTAAAAATATGTGTTATATTGTTAATTTGATACCCAAGCGCGCAGAAACAAACGTACTGGTGTCGAGATATGAGCGTTTGTTTGAGAGTAAACTTAGACTACGCGACGCTCCTATAGGGGGTTCTTCTATTAGAGCTTTTACGGTATCTGTTCTCTGAATATCTTATGGTTTAGACTTTAATCTCAACATATTCAATCAAATATGAAAAGGGAAAGAAGGCGGTTAACTTTCGAGCAGTCGCTTTCAAAAAGTTTTCAGAAAGACCCATGTTTATATTATTTTGGAAAAACACAGCTTTTGCTCCCAAGCATCTAAAAGTTCGTTAAAAGTTTAGGTAGAGTTAAAAATATTCTTTCATTTTTACCACCCTCAACACACAAACTCCCAATTCGATTTCTTTCTTGCGTTCATTTTTTCTTGTTGATTGTTCAATGATTCTAATGCTTTCTTTTTAGGAAATGAGGGTGTTTGAATCGCTCAACTGCATTGTCTGCAAGCAACCGTGTAAGTTTTGGCTTTTCAGTTATGGATTTCGAAATAGCCTAGATTTTAAAGCGTAAATAAAGTGGTTTTAGTTTGATTTGCCGATCTTTTAGTTGTTCGAGTTGTTTATCAAGCTCGATCTCCACGACAGACCCCTTATTATTCTGAAAGCAAATGTCCAACTTGTGCACCTTGTACAAAGACATATGGCCTGTCCAATGCTGGCGGGGAACGGAAAGATCGATTTCATGGTAGATGAATTCTCTTTACATTCACCAATTTTTCTTTAGACTTTCTAAATGGGCTGCCCGAAATGACTAGGCAGATGAAACAGATGGATGACCCAAAAATGAAAGCTGCGCTGAAAGCTTCGCTGAATGCTGTAATGAATGCTTTAACGAGTTCCGAAGATCGTAGTTGCAGTGAATGTCACAAAATGGTATGCTTACTTAACTTGATTTCTATGGAGATTTTTTAGGGTATTGTCGACGAAATGTTTTCTTGCGGTGAATGTGGTTTTGAAGTAAGCTATTGTTAATATTGATTAAGCCCTTTTGTATTTACAGATTTGTGGCGCTTGTGCTTACAAAAAACATCGTTCGCATGAAGCCATTATTGGAAAAGCAGGTAGCTTTTGCATATTGTTATTAGTTTTGTTAGTTTGGAATTGAAAGGCGTACCATATTAATTTCTGTGTTTAGGCTGATCAGACGTTGACGGCACTTCAACAAGAGTCAAGAAATGTCATCAAAACGTACAAGGATTTGGTTCCTGAACTAAACAAGGGACTTCTCGAGGGCATTGACATCTTTGAAACGGCATTTTTATCAAATAAAACCAATTGAAGTCGATATTTCTTTAGAAATTGCTTTCGAAAGAGGAAACTCTCAAGGACGCATCAACTTTTGCCGATTTACAGGAGAAACACGAGTCGTTCACGTAAGTTTCCAGATTTCGAAACGAAACATTTGTGGTTTAGAAAAATTAAGTCCAAGTTTGAGTCATCTGCTGAGAAGTCCTTGCCTCATTTGCGCAAATTCGATGCTAAAATCAGGGTGAGTTGATTGGGGTTTTAAAAGAATTTAATTTAATTTGTTTAGGAATTGATTCAAACCCTCAACGAGACCTGATGTCTAGGAAATCCGAAAACAAGATTATATGGAAAACTTCTAATTGATAATTATTTTGATGTATTTTGCGAATAAAGTGCCGAATAAAGCATAAATATGATTTCCAGATTTCCATCTCAACCATAAATCTTCATTCAAAATGTTCGAATTCCAACGAAGAGTCAACTATTCTTCCTAAAATCCGACTTTAGCTGATGGCAATAAGCTTACTGATCGTTATCATTGGAAACCGTCAGCTGTCAACTATTTGCAAAGGCTCACAATGCAATTAATCGTATCTAAGCATCTCCGCATTTCAAGCTAGTCGGGTTTCTTTACAAGAAAAAAATTAAGTCCAAGTTTGAGTCATCTGCTGAGAATTACTTGCCTCATTTGCGCAGATTCGATGGTGAAGTCAAGGTGAGTTGATTGGGGTTTTAAAGAGAATTTAATTTGTTTAGCAATTGATTCAAACCCTAATTATTTTGATCTATTTTGCGAATAAAGTGCCGAATAAAGCATATTTGTTGAGGCAGATTTCCATCTCAACCATGAATCTCCATTCAAAATGTTCGAATTCCATCGAAGAGTCAACTATTCTTCCTAAAATCCGAGTTTAGCTGATGGCAATAAGCCTACTGATCGTTATCATTGGAACCCGTTCGCTGTCAACTATTCACAAAGGCTCACAATGCAATTAAGCGTATCTAAGCATCTCCGAATTTCAGTTTATCATTCCACATTTCAAGCTAGTCGGGTTTCTGTACAAGAAAGCCATTGCAATCATGGGTCGCTGAGTTTTCGCGTTGGTCAGCGTGGTCTTCACCGGTTGGCCTACGAAGAGATTCGCGTTGGGAGCTTTTTAGAATGTCAGGTATGGTTATGACAGGTATATGACAAGCTAACAAGCTGTAGAAGATATTTGTCTTTGAGATTACTTCGACACATCGATCTCAAAAGATTTCTCGCAAGAGCCACGTCTTCTCATGTTCCGAAATAGACCCATAATCTACGTTAGGATCGCTTTCGCGGCCCCATTTTTCTCGGTGGCTCTTGTAACGTTTCTATTCTTAAATCACCTCATCTCAAAAGCTCGAAAAGAGCTTCTCGAAAATAAATCTGTGTCGAAGAAAGTGATCGAGATGCAGAACTACTTCTCGTTGATTTACTTTCTCCAGGTTTCTTTTTCAAACACCGATTCAAATTTCGAAAGTTAGGAGGCTATACAAAGCTGACTGTCACATTTTTGACTAGAAATCAATGATTAGTGAGAACTGTTGATAAATACTCTAAAGAGGGTGTTTTTATTTTTTTTTACTTATTCCTCTACAATATCTTTACAGCTGACACATTTTTTTGTTTAAGTTCGGGCATAACTCGAGAATCAACGACAACGAGCACACAACGAGAAGCAGTCAATCGAGAGGTAACGTTTTCTTCTTTACTTTCCAGGCTTTTATACAGCCGTCAAAAAAGTCTTGGCCGACCAGTGTTCACTTAGTCCATAGATCACATCTAGATATATTGACCACAAATAGTTTCATGTAGCATTTTTAAAAGGTTATTAAAATGAACCATTTAGCTTTTCGATATCCTTTAAACTAAAAGTTTTATGATCGAAAAACCTTATTTGAGCATGATTTTTAAAAATCTGTATTTCAAGAATGAATGGATCCCATTGAAAACGGTTCCAATTATAATGGCATTGATCGTCTATTACTTATTTATTAATTTTGTCCTGGTAGAAATGAAAGGCTGCTAGCAGCTTTGAAGCCTTGAACAAAATCTGAGAAGAAGGACCTTACCCTCTTATGCAAAAGTGGCTCGAAAAATTCTATTTAGAGCTAAATCAAAAATCTAAGAATATCTTCTTAAAGCTCTCACAAAATACTGCAAAAAACTAATTGGGATCGATTTATTTGAATGCGATTTAAAATTTATGATCAACATTTATTTACGCCTTGCTGCTATGCTTTTCTTTGTGGAAAGCAAAAGACGGATTACGAAGCCGTATTTCGTTGTCTACTTAATTTGGGCGTTGTTGCGCCAAAACGAATGATGCTGGGTAATAGGAAATAAAAAGAAATAAAAAAAGTAATTGGCTTTAGATGTTGTTATTTTAAATGTTATTATTTTTAGGCTAAGGGCGTAGTGAATCTTTATAAAGAATCTTCGACAAAACTTATGGTGAAAGGGTTAATGTCTCTTTGTTTTGTCCCACCCGACGAAGTCGAGCAGATCTTCTACGATCTGGTTAATTGGAGTCTTCAAACAGTTTCTCCAGACCTTAATCAAAAATTACACGGCGTGTGGATTCAATACTTTCAAAATTAATGAAATTTAGATTTTTATGCATACTTTCCCGATAACTACATCGGTCAAAGCGTCGGAAATATCCTCATCGCTCCCCCCTATCCGATCGCGAGATGGAACGTCTATCAGCGCGTGGTCAACAACTTACAACTAGGAAACAGTTCGCAAAAATCATACAATTCGCGTTTAAAGGTTATCTTTTATGGTTTTCTTTTCGAATTACATTTTTAGGGGATTCTCCGAAAAACTTCTGCTCACCATGTTGCCCTCCAACTGTTGCATCATCAAGAATAATTTGAAAAACGACATGCGGATGCTAAAATCAAACGTCTCACCGTTCCTGTGATGTTTCCCCAGTCTAAATCGGTAGCTATTAGACATTTTGAGCGTAAACAGGCAGGTCTAAATCCCCTGCGGCCACCGCTTCTACTTGGCTATCCACGCTATCTATTCGGTTTATCGCTATACATTTCTCCCATAAAATGTTTTATTTTTTTTCGTTTTTTCATTTCATTTTTTTACGCTTCAATTTTTTACCCTTGTTATTTACGGTTTTAGTTTGTTTTTTATTGCTAAATTGAAATTACCGTAAATACTGTAATTGGACCCCATGGGGTACTATTTTTTCCCTCCCCTCTATACTATTTTGCACCACTATTCAAGTTACCAAAAGATAATAATTAAAGATAATTGAGTCGATTAAATCGATAATTACAATAATTAAATTAATAAATCGAACCTGCAATCCTGAAGGAATCGGCCCATCCGCCTTGAAACAATTAATCAATCATCAAATCAGCCGATCTCAAAAGCCTTGAATGATTCTCAAATCATGTCTTCGGTAATTCGCCCCCACGCTTCCAGAATCCAACCCAAGCAGGTTTCCATTGATGGAAGCTTGGGGCTCCCGCCGCCGGTGCCGTCTTTTCGTGATCGCATCAAATCGGGAGCCGATATCAAGATCCAATCCTCGTATTGCTGGCTAATGTAGGCCTTGAATGGGGCATTCCATGAAATGTCGGCTGGCTGAAGCTATTTGTCGTGCCACCAGGAACATAGGCACAATCCATCTTCAACTTCTCTAGACATTCCTTTATCGATTCACTTTTGGCAGGGTGTTGATCCCAAACAAGTAGTGATCGTTCCTTTTTATTAAAGAATCCAAGTCCACCGAAAGAGCGTTGCAAGTATTTCGCCGTGATCTCTTCATCAAAGCACTTGCTTTTCTTCTCTTTCCAACAGAGCAATAACTTCGATTGGAACTTTGTCTATTTTTTTGTTCATCGTTTTTCGAGGCACCACGACAAAAGGGCGCAACTTTTTCCCATCGGAACAAGCAATGAGCATCACGGATATATTCATCTTGTCGTAGCCGCGGGTGAGAACACCAACTTCTTTGGCTCCCAACCGCTTCGATACACTTGTTCGTCGAAGCATCCAGCCAAACCGCCGTCTCATCGCAAGCAAGAATGTGCTTGTAATCGCCTTCTTTGATTGTCTTGTTCAGCCTCAGAATGTGCTCGACGATGGCCTTCTCAAATTCGCTCGGCAGCTTTTGACAAGTTGTTGTTGGTGCCCTCAAAGAAAGTTGGTGGCGCCTCAAGAACGACTCCATCCAGCCATGGCTTCTTTTGAAAGAAATTTCAGCTTTTTCGACTCGATTGGCCGCTTCATTCCAGATAATCCGGCGCACGTCCGCGCGAAATAAGGCGAAAAATGCGATCGCCGTTAAACTTGCTCACGGTAAGTGCTATTCGATGCGAAAAAATGTCCTGAATTCAAATTTGGAAGAATTTTTCGAATCCGTCTGACAGATTTTTTTTAAATCGAAAAAAATCGAAAAAATCGCTATTTTTCCATATAAACGCCAAAATGGCCTCTCTTTTACAGGCTGGTTCTCGGCGAAAAGGAAATTTTGGTGAGCGTCATATACCAAACTTTATGCTCAAGGGTCTTGTGCACATTTTGACACCAAAACGAGATCAATTGGGTGAATTTGTGAAAAGTTGATGCCTTTTGAACGCAAAAGTAGCGTTTTTCAACTTTCTGCGCGCTAAAGCGTGGGTAAACTACCGTAACCATTACAAAAAAAAAACAAAATTATAAAACAAACAAATGTGTTTTCAATTTCTTCACTTCTGATCAAAACTTTTTGCTCTTTTTTTATTGTTTACATAATTTTGTTTCCAACTAATGATTTGTATTTTACAGGTAGAGAAATGCCTCAAATCAACAAGAAACGTAAAATGGGGAAAGAAGCCTATCGAATCAGGATATCAGCAGAAAGCAATCGAAAGTTCAACAAGGAAAAAATGCGAAAAGTGAGAGTGGTCAAGACTCTCAAGCAACAAATGAAGCGATCAGCTCATGCTCGACAAGCTTTACCTCTTCATATCGCCAACAACATTCGTAAAACGATATTTCCAAAGAAATCTGTCTTCGCAGCATGGTTTGGCAATCATATCGCCTATTTCTCCAATTCAAACATTGACACTTTTTGCTAAATCTAAAGTGACGAGAGATGCACACAGAGCATATGGAAAGGCCACAGGAATTTTTCCAAGTGAGTATCGTCTGCAAGAGTTAAAGAAGAGCTTTCGGTCTAACGTTGAATATGTGTTCACTGGAGGGATTATCAAATTAAAGAATGTGCTTCAAGCTGTTCAATTCAGGCTTTCTCGCGTAGAAGACAGTGAAAAGAAAAGGATAGTGCTAATGTGTGACAAAGGAGCTGATACAACAAAGTTGACTTTGATGCTCCCGGACAAAGCTGAAAAACCACAATCCTGCTACAATCAGTTTATTACAGCTGTTTGGTTCGGATATGACAACAACCAAAACTTGCAAAAACTTAATACAATTTATGACGAATTATTGCCACTAGGTTTGCAGATTTTTTTGGGTGGAGATTTAAATTTTTTGGCATCAGCATATGGCCTTTCAAACGCTTCATCATTCCCATGTGTTTGGTGCGAATTTCGAGCAGATAAGAAGAGAAAAGTACCTGGACAGAAGTATCCTCTCGATCGAAATACCTATTCCAAAAGAACCTTGAAGTCATTGGATGCCTGTCTTGTTGCTCCCGATTCTGACAGTCGAAAAGGAGTGCTTCGCTTATACGTTTGGAAAATTGAGCCTAGACAATGTGTGCCACCGATTCTGCATCTGAAACTTGGTTTTGGGAACTTGATTTTTAAAGCTATGAAAGACGAGATGGATAACAATGCGACAGCTAAGAAAAATTTTGAAGATCTGTCAACTCGACTTGGTTTCGAAAAGTCCTTCAAATCCGATGACTTGAATGGTCCTAAGCTGAAAAAGCTTTGTCTACATCGCGCCGAATATCGAAAGTTGTACACGTCACGTAGATACAGATTTCTATGTAGTTGTTTGGATCAATTCAACAAATTTTGCGAGGTTTCCACTACAACCAAGCCAAAATTGCTGCCCGATGAGCGCAAAAATATTATCGAAGAAAGCGGAGATTTGCTAACTTCCATGGAAGCCCTAGAAATTGGAACGCGTTCAGTCAAATCCCATGTAGTCATAAATCACCTGAAAGAGTTTCTGGAAGACAATGAATGTTGGGAAACATGGCAGAAGAGGGCCTAGAATCGCTACATTCAATTTTTTGGCAATTATGTAAAAGAATCAAGCGAGGAAATAAAACAGACATTTTACGTCATGCTGCACAAACACATTCCATCAATGTTCTGCTATTCGATGCGGGTTTTCTGTCTTAAATGTTGTTAAAATTTTATGGTTATTGCCTTGTTTTTATTAGTGCTTATAAGATCATAGATTACTGTTAAATTTAAAATAAAGAGTTAGACGTAAATATCAGCAAAAATACAAAAAAAGCCAACCAACCTGCAATAGCTAACATCTTTTTCGAAGACATATTTAAACATTTGACCAAACATATCTAAATTTGCACACTTAAACTATAAATACTGTAAAAACATAACCTAATAAAATCCTCATTGTGAATTTGAGCAGAGCTGTTTTTTGACGTGCCTGTTATCGACTGACGCCTTCTACCTGTAAAACACAAATCATTCGTTGAAATCAAAATTATGTAAACGATAAAAAAGGAGCCAAAATTTTGATTGAAGGATTGAATTGAATTGAAAGAAAAACAAAAAGAATTGAAGAAATTGAAAACACATTTGTTTGTTTTATAATTTTGTTTTTTTGTAATGGTTACGGTAGTTTACCCACGCTTTAGCGCGCAGAAAGTTGAAAAACGCTACTTTTGCGTTCAAAAGGCATCAACTTTTCACAAATTCACCCAATTGATCTCGTTTTGGTGTCAAAATGTGCACAAGACCCTTGAGCATAAAGTTTGGTATATGACGCTCACCAAAATTTCCTTTTCGCCGAGAACCAGCCTGTAAAAGAGAGGCCATTTTGGCGTTTATATGGAAAAATAGCGATTTTTTCGATTTTTTTCGATTTAAAAAAAATCTGTCAGACGGATTCGAAAAATTCTTCCAAATTTGAATTCAGGACATTTTTTCGCATCGAATAGCACTTACCGTGAGCAAGTTTAACGGCGATCGCATTTTCGCGCGGATGTGCGGCGTGTCACTCGTTTGTTCTCGGCTCGACGATCCCGTATCCATTCAGCCAAACCGATATCAATCTCCTCCGAGTTCAACTGGCGTCCGGCTCCATTGAGTCTCTTGCGTTTTCCGTGGACTTTCTCGAGCTCGATTTCTTGTTTGATGTAAGAACGCACACATTTTCGATCAATCTTATAGAATGCAGCGGCTGCTTTGATCAAAGCATCATTGCCCATCTTTGCAACAGCCAATTTCGTTTTCACATCAATGGCCTTTTTCTTTTTCTTTGTAGGTAGCTCATTCGATTCACTTGAAGATCCTTCAACTTCAGCGTTGACCGAGCTCCCATTGGCATCTCTGCGCCAAATTCTTTGCGCAACTCGCCATAGCTTTCTTCTAAGTGGGCCAATCTTTATGATTTTGGTGTTACTTTGTTGCACTTGTTGAGATCATAAAGATTTGCCCACTTAGAAGAAAGTTATGGCGAGCACACAGCTATCTTTTGTTTTGCATTTTAAAGTTCAATAAGCACAAATTTTTAAGCAGAAAAATGACAAAAAAAAACTCGACGCAATTTTTGCAAAATGGTCTTTGCCCCACTCCCATTTCTCTCATTTCATCCAATTTTAGAATCTTTGACGCCTTTTTCGATGGCTTACAAGTGACTCGAAATTTTCCTGGTCACATTGTGCTATTTTTGGCAAGAAATGCTTCAATTTCTGCTCAATCACGCCTAAATTAAAATTAAAAAGCCTTTGAAAAAGTTTTTTCATTTGTCACGTGGAAAAATCAAGAAAAACAGCAGGTCGCCACGGCATGCGCAATTTCGGTGCATTCTAGCCACCTTCTAGGAATTAAAACTATGTTTTCACAAGAAACAATTGCAAAGGTAATCTGGCTCAGGTTTTCCGCTTTCGAATACTATATAATATGTGGTACTTATGATGGAAAGTTTTTTAGAAAAAGCTTCTACTAAAAGTTCTCCTAAAAAGTTTTCGCCATAATTCTAAACAATCCTGTAGATAGAATGTGCACCAGTGGAGCCTCACCAGTAGAAACCAGTGAGAAATGTCTGTATAAAATTGCGGCTAATTTTATAGGTTGAAGACCAAATTGAAAAGAATAAGAGGAACGAAAAAAAGAGAATTGTAGAGTGAATAGTGTTTGATGAAGTGTACGTGTAGTATGTTTTTGATGAAGTTTACTTGTAAAAGTTTCAAACAGTTTCTTCACCAACTCTGCTGGTAGTAACTGAAATAGGCTTGTGTTTCCAAATTCCGATTGACTTGTTGTGGGGGTGTTTGCATGTGAACCCTTTGTGTCCCACGAATGCCGAGTAGTTTGAGTAGATAAAAACGAAAATCTCTTCTCCATTCAGTCACCGAGATCAATCCCGTCGTGATGAGACCGAGCGGAGCGCTGGAAAAGTTTGATGTTCGTTAGACAACTGCCTAGTATTTTACAATTAGGCTTAAAAAGTTGGTCAAAAAAGAGTCATAACTTAATTTGAGAAAATTGACTCCTACAGTGGACCGCGGAATTTTCGGTGTTAACGTTGATAGTTGTTTACGGAAATTTACCCCATTAGAGTCATTAGAGTCAACTTGTTCAAAGATTCTTTTCACCTTTAGGTAGAGCTTTTAAAAAGCGATTTTTTAGTAAAAAGAACCTTAGAAAAAGTTGTTTTTTAAAAGAGTGGAGATGTGCTTCTATTATCGACGAAATTTTCTATCCTACAATGTAAGCCAACACTCGGCAATCGCTCCGAACACTTGTGCCTCCAACGATCCCTCGGCACAATAAACCACCGAGAGCAACACCAAAGCACCGCCCAAGCCAGCCAAATAGATATAGTACAGGATTGAGTGAATAAACTAAAAGATACTCATCCAGTAACAGTGGAAGAATTATTCGGGCCTAGTTTTTGGGTATGTTTTATTATGAATTTTCTTATTCCAAAACTTTTTGAAATAAAAATGATATAGAAATGTAGATCTAGTTTATCCAGATATACCGTATTTCCTGTAATAGTACCTCGGCTAAAGAGTAATCGACAAAAATAGTACCCAAAAATAATACCTATTCCTATCACAGGAAATACGGTAGCTGTAAATGAAGTTAAGAAATTTCCAAAAACCATGGAAATAATTAGAAAGACACAAATAAAACTACTCATCGCAATACTAAAAAAGCAGCAATTAAACGAGCGAAAAGCTTGGTTGTCTCACGTTGAAGGCTCGAATATTCTCGGCAGCTTGATATCTAGCCGATAGAGCATATTTTGTCGTGTGGGTCTTCAGTTCGCTTAGGATGCGCTCGTTCATCGATTTGAGTTTTAGGAACGTCTAAAAGTTTATCGTAAATACTATAATAAACGGAGGTATATCCATTTGCAGCAAGGAATTTGCACTAGGGACATTTACACTACCAACTTGACTGAATATTTTGTGTTTTTCATAAAAACGTATATCGTTTAGCGTAGCGTAATTATTCCAATAGAAGCACACTCTCCAATAGAAGCATCACTTTTATTGTGCGCTAAAACTACCGTACACCAGCTAACATACAGGGTGGCGCAGGATTATGGCGACACGACCTCGAGGAATTTCGCTTGCGCCGGAAAAACGAACTCGACGGATGGTATGAAGAAAAACGCGAAGTTGCTCGAGAAGTCGATCGGTTGCAAAAGGGTCACGAAAGTCGCAGTGATGCAAATTTGGTAAACGGAGCTGGAAGCCAAGGTCGACGTGATGCCCATGACCATGCCGTTTCGAGCGAAAACGAAGATAAGCCATTCGAAGCTTCACGACAACGAAAGGCTGATACAAGAAGTTTCAAATCAAAAGCTGTGGAATACGCTAAGAAAATTTCAAACAAGCCTGCCGGCGAGAAGTTTGGTGTCAATCGAGCTATGATTGTGCAATGAGTTCAACAAAAGGATCAAATTGAGCAGCAACAATCTAGTGAATCCAAGCGTTTGAAAGGAGCCGGAAGACATTTGACAAAGTAGAAGACAAATTACTCAAATGGATTCGTGTGCAGAGAATGCAAAACTGAAAGCCTCAAGACGGACGATTCGGAAACATGCATTGAAGTTGGGATCAGTGTCATCGATCGAGGAATTAAACAACAATTTCAAGGCTAGTGAAGGGTGGTTACAGAAGTTTATGAAATGGCACAAACTTTCTTCTCGGATTCCTACGTCGATCGCACATTTCCTACGTCTCGGATTGTTAATTTTTTCTTGTTAGAAATAAATGAATTCTTAAAAACAATTACTATTTTGAGCAGTGGTTGCTTGCGAGAACTATTTTGAAAATTTGTGAAATCTTTCAATTTACTCCTGGAGTTTCTAGACAATTTGAAAAATCGAAGCACACCTCAGTGGGTGTTGGAAAATGTGCTTCTATTGGAACAATTTCGGTATATCCCCAATAACGCCCTCCACTATAATGTAGGGCAGACTGGTCTTTTTGAAAAGAAATGTCCATTTTGTTTCATTAAATACAGTGCCGCTCAAATGGCCGCCCTTAAACGGCCAGGTTTGTCATAAAAAATAAAGGCAATAATATGTTTAAAAACAAAATGTAGCTTTTTCATAAAAATGCATAAATATTTTGGTTTCATCTCGAATGCTTTCTAAAACGTGACATATAAAAGAAAACTTCAGCTCGCTCAAAAGTAATGGCCCCCCATGCCAATGTCGTAGAAGTTGTCGAACCCTAAAGATATTTATTCAACAAAAACATTATAGATATAACAAAAATCTAAAAAAGAACTAATATTTTGTATTTTTGCACGAATAATAGCTTCAACTCGCCGAGGCATTGAGGTTTTTGATGGCTGCTACATCAATTTTTGCCCACTCTTCTTGTAATTTGCGGTACAAATTATCAAAATTCTTTGCCTTATATCCTTGGCGTTGCTTCTTCAAATAATTCCATATACGTTCAATAGGATTTGCATCGGGGCGCTGAGCAGGCCATTCAAGAACGGACACGCGATTTTGATTGAACCAAGTTTTGGTCCGTTGGGCTGTGTGTTTGGGGTCGCGATCCTGTTGAAAGATCCATCCATTAGGCAAATTTTGCTTAGCATAATGCAACATATAATTTTTCAAGATACCCACATATTTTTCGGCATTCATTATGCCTTCTATGCGTACGAGTGAACCAACTCCCAAACCCGAAAAACATCCCCAAAGAAATACCGAGCCTCCGCCGTGTTTAACTGTTGGAATATTGTACGTCTGAACGTCCCGTGTGTTCTTTGGTCATCGAATCCATTGTATTCCGTCAGAAGAAAACAAGTTGACTTTCGTTTCGTCTGAAAACAAAAGTGTCGCCCAATCGTCCACATTCCAATTTCGGCAATTCTTGGCCCAACTTCTGACAACAAGCGCTCCTTCTGATTTTTCTTCGATATAAGCGGCTTCGTTGAGCCATGTCGACCAAATAATCCAGAATCAACAAGTCTTCGCTTTCTAATAGAAATGTAAGGTTGCACACCATCGGGATGTGGAGTATTTTGCAGAATTTCTCTTGCTTTTAAACGAGGATTCGATTTACTTTCGAGAACGAGCCTTCTGTCATATCCTTCGTCAGTAATTTTGTTGCGTCCTTACTTGTACATGGACTCTAAAGTATTTTTCTTTTTGTAGGCTCGATTCCAGCGCTTTGCCGTAGTGTATGGGATTCCAAAACTTCTTGCCGCTCTTTTGACATTCGATTCCAGAGGAAACCTTATCGAGAAGAATTTTGTGTACAGCAAGCGGATAATATTTCTTGCCTATATCTGAAAAAAAACAAAATAAACTAGAAATAAAACTATAAAATTAGAAAAAAAAATTGATTTATGAAGGTTGTTCAACAAAAACGCTTAGGGGGACCATTACTTTTGAGCGAGCTTAAGTTTTCTTTCACAGGGTTACAGTTACTAAATTTACTTGCGCCAAAGAAAACGCCATAATTGAATTTCCTTTCAAAGAACATGTAAAAATATTCATTTATACAACAGTTGTAACAAAAACATTTAATAATTACAAGAAATTTTTGAAGTGGCCTCCATCCGCTTTGATACAGGCTTCAATTCGCTTCTTTACAGAATCGACGGTGCGGCGGAGATAATTTGCATCTAAATCGTTCCAAATTTTGATCAATTCTCGACGCAGATCATTCAAATTGTTGATTTTCCTATTTCTCAATTGTTCTTCCATAAAATCCCAAATCGAAAAGGTCAACGGATTGAGATCCGGGCTGTTTGCAGGTCATTGATCCTTCGTCAAAAAAGAGCCAATTTTGGTTTCGAGAAAGTGAATTAACGGTCCTCTTTCGTCCTCTTCCGAGCTTGGACTGAACATGTCCCTCCTCTTTTCATTGCTTTACGATCTTCTGGACGGTCCTCAGAGCCACCCCCAAGCCTCGATGCGATCGACAAGTTCTTCATTCCACTCGTCGCCAGCTGTGCGTCCCGACTAGCGCACTTCTTTGTCATGACCTAGAAAACAACTTTTTTAACGAAAAATTAATAGATAACGATAAAAAGAATATTAAAACACAAAAAGATGAGTAGTAATGCTTTATACATTGTTTAAAACTATGCCAGATGCTGCGCGCACGTAATTTTCAGCCACTCTGTATATGTCATGTTTTAGAAAGCATTCAAAATGAGCTGAAACCAAAATTTTTATGCAGATTTATGAGAAAGCAAGATTTTGTCTTTATATTATTCTGTGCATTTGTTTGACAAATCTGAAAAGTTTAAGGGGGGAGCATTACCTTTGAGCGGCACTGAAGGTGTTTTTATAGAAAACACAGTTTCCGATGTTTGACACCTCAAATTTCTCAAATTCCGTTGCCACTTTTGTTTTTTTTTTTAAATTCCAATCGGGAAGTTGCCAAAGTTGTAACGCCTAAGAAATTTAAAATCAACCTCATACAAGCATCAATACAATAATAATTTAAACTTTCTATTTTATTGTTTTGTCTAAAAAGCATGCATCTAAAAGTGTTTTTATCATGAAACAGTTTCTGGTGCTTTCCTTTGAAGCCTCATTTTTTAAATGTTGTATCATGGAGCCTAGGAAATTTAATATCGGCAAAATCAGTTTCAATTAAACTTAACTAAAATTTTATAATGTTTTTTCTGGGTTTTTACCAAGAGAAGCAAAAGCATAGTAGAGACAAACAATGGAAGGGCAAAGAAGACGGCCGCCGATTGGATCTTGATGATAGCTACATTTTTGAGTTTATTGAGTTTTTATTACTTTCACTATTTTTGTTTTTCAAAACTCACCAACAGTGAGGAATATCCCCGAAACAATGGCAATGGTCGTGGTGTTCGCGTTGATTGTATTGGCTATGTAGATGCGTCGTTTCTTTTCGTAATCCCACATGTGTCGAATTGAGAAAGTTCTGTAAAGGGATAAAATGTTACCTAGAAAAGTTCAATGTACTATTTTTGTCACCAATTTCAACTTACCGCTCGAGAAGAATTGCCGGAAAAAACCCGAAGTTGATGCAGGTGGTGATGAAGCGAGTGTAGCCCAAAAGAACCAAGGGAAAATCGGCAACACAGTCTCCTTGAAAGCTTTCCCGTTTAATTACAGTCGAATTTAAATATATAAATAAATCCTCGTAAAAATTACACTCACCAGTTTTTTTGATGAAACGGAAAACATAGAGCAATCCGAGTAAACTGGTTCCAATCATAAAAATCAGATGAATTTTTGTGAACACAATGATGCGCGTGAGATTCATGTGGAACTTTCGACATTTCCCCACGACGATCACATAGGGAATCGACAGAAAAAGTGAAAGAGTGAGAAAAACGGTCTGGAAGACCGTGAAACAGAAGAGGATCGAGCCGATGACCGGGAATTTCTAAAAATGGATATGTTTAAAATTTTGATAAACTTGTTTAGTCTTGTGTTGAAAGGCTTTTTTAAAATCTTTATCAGCATACATTGTCGTTTAATTTTCAGAACACACTAAAACCCTAAACAAGCTTTGAGTTTATGTAAATGTCCAGTACCAGTCCAAAGCGCTCATTTACAAACGAACCTCAGAATCATCAAAATCGATTAGAAACCAAATGAATATCCTCCACTCTTGATCAGTAATATTCAACGAACAAATCATTTAACGCAACAAAAATTAGGAAATCAGTTAACGCAACAAAGGCGGAAGCAATAAATGGGCAAAAGCTTGGGAAAACTGTTGAAAATGCACCTGCTAATGCATTAACTCAAAAGAAAGAATCAAAGTTTCTTTTGCTTGATTCTTTTGGTACTTTTAGCTCTTATTACTAGATAAAAAGTAAAGTCTGTATTTAAAAAACTGAAGTCCTAAAATATTGCATTTAAAATACGGGCTAGGGGGCTGAACAGAACTAAAAAAGTTTCGACTCAAAACTCGAGCGGAAAAATGAAATAAAATGATCTAGAGGCTTTTTCAATTATTTGGGCTCAACACATTTGCGAGAAACATCAAATATCACACATGGTTCATGACCATCAAGTCAGGAACAATCACCCCTTTCTCTTGAGTCTTTATAAATTGGCCAAGAATCGCGAACACACTGATAAGACTAACAAGGAAAGGTGAACTGACTGCGCCGGTCAAATGCTATGCCCATACCATTCGACGCAGAATTTTATGCTGACTGTGAATATGTATTTCGTTTTTGCTAATTTGCTAAATGACAATCTACCAGGAGTTATAAGGTCTAAAGTTTTGTTAGAACTCTGAAAATGTGACCATTTGTGTCTTAGTGGCCACTTTGCGGGCCCAGTTCGGTGCAGCTGTGGATGAGTGGTACAGAGCTCGTTTCCAGAGCTAGACCTCACAAGGTAGGTTCTCATTGGACTTTTTCTTTTGCATTTTTTCAAGAAATGCTGACTTGTAAGACACATTCGTACCGGCAAAAATTAAAAAAAAAAAAAAAAAGTTCCTAAATTTTTTAATTTTCCTTTTGAAATTCATTTCAAGAAACAAAAGGATCGCGGATTCTTTATTTTTACCATACGGGGAATTTACAAGAATTTCGATCCACCCCCCTCCGGAGTCCTCTCGAAATGGGAAAGTTGCATGGGTTTAAACCATTTTAATCGTTTCGGGGTTTGAGGTCAAAAGGTTAGAGTACAAGGTAAAGTCTGTCTAGTTCGAATCAGCCGTTCTAGTTTTTCCTTTTTTTTTGGATTTGCAAAGTTAATTGTTCTCCGTTTCAAATTCAAGCTCCTTATCAAAAAGCAGTTTGTTTTAAACTATAAACTACCTCTCATAGAAATTTTTACTTTTAACTTTTAACTATACTTCAAAAATCTATCATTAAAATTCAAAGAAATCTTTGACATTGATGACAATTAACGAGTTTCATTCGATCTCCAAACGATGCTCGTTCAAATTTGATGTTTTGCCTTGTGAAGATACGAATTGTGCGTCTTTGGCTTTTATGTCTTCGTAACGGTAGTCAAACTATGCTTTTCCTTTTGCACCTTTTCAACAACGGTGTTGTTAGAAGGTTCTCACAACGTCATTTCTCAAGAAGCATAAAATCAACTATGATTTTCAAATTTTTTTTCCTAGAGAGGTCGTATAAAGTGGTGAAAGCTATTGAGAAAAGCAATATTATTGATTTTGTAAGAAAATTTGGTTTCCTGATGTGTTTCATTATTAAAATAATAAAGCCAATAATAAACTAATAAACTAATAAGCATAATAACAAACAAACGTAATAAAAAGCTATAGACCATTTTCAGAATTCGATTATGAAGGAGTACTTTCACCACGATGATTTTCTTTTCATTGAGAGCTCCCCGAAAGCCTTCAATCGCAAAGGTAAGACTGATTGCATTTTAATTTCAATCAATTTCTTCGATTTCATTTTGATCACACTATTCGAAACGCTTTTCAAATTTTTGATTGTTGAAAAGAAACTGGTAACATTGGTTTTTCTTAAAACTCTAAAAAAACAAGAATTGCAACCAAGAACAATATTTTGTCCATTAAGCCCAACAACTGTCCAATTAAGCCCAATATTTTGTCCAACAATCATGCTAACTTCTCTTTATCAATGTTCTTTTTTGCTTGTCACTGCTGTTTCGAGTTGTGTTATAGTTTTATTCACATAAACATTTCACATATAATAACAATCACATGATGAGTTCATTAGTGGAAGAAAGCGGTGAATCGTCTCGAGAATCCCTTGAGATCTCTTCGGCTTTTGATAGTAGAACTCAAAATAGATAGCGAAGTGATTCTCCTCCGAAAACTTTAAAAAATTCAATCGAAAGATTTTCATTCGTGTCTCTTGTTTTTGAGTGAATGTGATAAATTTGAAGCGTTCATTGTTCGTTCCATCGATTGAATATTTGTAAAATCTCGGTGACAAATCGACCTCTTGATGGCAAACTTTGAGAGAAAATTTTTCCACCAATAAACTTTTCAATAATTCATATTCTTGAGTAGCACTTCTATACGGAGTGTTGCTTCGGTAAACGGTGAGAAATGGGGAAAAATTGGCGGTGATTTCCCCAGAGAAATCGATGTTCTCACTGGGAAACCCTTCTCGGACGACAAACTCGATTGCACTCTTCAGCTCACCTTTTGTTTTCGTATGTCTTTGCATGGAGTTCAGTTTCAAATTTGAGAAACATTTATAGTAGATAATTAAAGGGAATTGAAAAACGATTCGCTTATCGGAATTCTCTTTTATTAGACTTTTCGTGTACTCATAGAAAGCACCAATGGCGAGTAGCTCGGAAATCTCCGGAAAGAAACGATTTGACAATTTTTTGAAGTCCGATAGATCAAATCTATAAACAAGTGTGTTGTCATTGCTTGGATTTGTTATAAAATGAATCCGAGAAGTGAAATCCATCAGATGAAAAGTTCGGCTAAAGAATAGAGCTCTCGAATAACGCTCTTGAACAATTTTTAGGAGTAAAAGTTGACAAAAACATCGCTCATCAAATACAAGATGAACAGTTTCACAATTGAGAAGTTCGGATAATGAAACGATTTTGTTGAGTTGTTCGTTTCTTTTATTGGTTCCAAGTTCTTTACACCTCTTGAGCTTTGTGCAATGAGTCTCAAATCTCGAACACCAATCGAATCTATTAGAGGCTGGTCCTAGTCTCAGCACCGATTTATTGAAGGGACCTCTTTTCAGAACGAATTTTCGCGTTTCTTTGCAAAGATGAAGGAATTTTAACAGTTCTCCCATGACGACATGTGAGTAGACGGATTCTCGAGTGAATGCACATAGCCGGGTCAGAGGAAAGGTGGATTGTTGGTGATTTGATGACATCTTCAGAAATATTGAATATAATTTGAAGTTATATGAAGGAAAATTCTTTGACTGGAAAAAGGAAAGAACGCCATGGGCATATCGATCGAAAGGCCAAGAAGAGAAGAGCAAAAAGGGGAAGAGGGAGAAAGCCCGCAAAGAGGAGAAAGAGAACGCGTCATCGAGTTCTGCTTCTCTATTTTTGCCATCTTATAACGTTTATGTTTTGTGTTAATTAGAAAAAAAGAATAGAAGTGGAAAACTTTGCAAACTTATTATCGCTGGTTACAGAAAAATGTTGGGAGTAGTCATCCTGAACAATCTTTCTCTATAAACTTGTTAAACATCCAATATTCAATGAAAAAAAAATGAACTTAACTCAGCCAGCCAGTTTAACTAAAGTTAACCAGTTAACCATCTTGAATACTTGTTATTATATTTCAGCCTACTATAATAAGACGAAATACTTAGACTACAGGATCTCAGCCCAAAAGTGAGTTCAGTGAAAACCAATTCAAAGACCAGTTCGCTGTGATATCGCTGTTTTCTCGAAACCAAATCAAATTCTCAATCTTCTGGAAGGCAAAAAGGGGTCGATCAGACTCGAATGTAAATGAAAGAGCAAAAAAACAAAAGACAAAAGACAAAGAACAAAGAAAAGAACAGGTTGTGAAACCAAAATATCTCAACTATTTTTCTCAATATCTCAAACCATAATTTCGACATTTTTCAGGTTCAAAAGCTAGTGGTAATATTCATATTTTTGCAATTCAGTCCATTAAGTTTTATAAAGAAGTCTTCAAAGGTTAAATTTAAACTTTATAATATAATAAATTATAATAAATTAAACAACTTCTTACAGATGAATTTCAAAATTTGGCAAGATCAAATTCACAGATCGAATGGCAATCGTTCACACAAAGCCCAAGCATTCACAGTCCATCTACCAGTCATCTGTGTGAAATTTTTGAAACTCTTGTTTCAAAATTTCGTTTAGGAAAATTCCGCCATTGTACATTATTCTAGATTCGATATTATTAGAACATTTGTTCTTCTGCGCCACAGCAGGAGATGGATTCAACTGTAAATTTCCTGCTTGACTATCAAAATGACAAAATCCGTGTGTTCATCTAAAATGAAGAGAATCGAAAAACATAAGCTCTTTCCATCTTACCAACACAATGAGCTTTCCATTCATTCCTTCACTCTTCTACCCCTTCTCGTGGAAAGAACAAATTACTGGTGGGGTTATCCCTGTTACGAGCAATGTATATCTATATACAACTTGGTAGACTATAAAACTATTTTGCTTTTTGTGAAATGAGGTGAAGACGAGAAGAATTGGAATCGAACTGTTTATAGACTTTTTCCCAATTTTATCGTGTTGAGTCTCCTTTTAAGATCATTCGTATGGTTCTTCGATTTGATCCTCGACGCTCACGTAAGAGAATCGCATAAGAAAGGCTGAAAAATATCAAAAAGAAATATTCTAATTGATTCTGATTTACCTCAATTATTGATGTAAATCAGAATCAACTAGTGCTTACCAACAAATTATTGAGCAAAATTGCCATAGCGCCGTGTCGGCAATGAAAACAGCGAATGCTGTATGTGAAAAGGCAGAGAAACCGGCAACGGAAAATGTGAGAATCAGCCCGGTGATCAGATTTGTGATCATCTAAAGTGAGTTTAACATTTTCAATTTAAACATACTTGAACTTTCTACAACTTTTTACAGTAGGTATCCTCAAAAAAAGTGCCGACGGCCAACCATATACTTTTTCATAAGTTTTGTATGTTTCTAAACGATATCCTGGGTAAGTGATGACGCTGAATCGATTAGAAATAGTTGTAAATGATTTTGAGCAAGCTTGGATACAGTTTGAGCGCTTATTTTGAATCTATATAGCATAACATAACAGTCATAACAGCGGCCGGTCCTTCCATAACAGCGCCCAAGAAAAGAAAGCTAATTTAGTGCGTTTATCACGTTCAAAATAAATTAAAAACTGTTCAAAACACAGAAAAAAACTAAATTAAATAAAAATTTAATATCTACACAAAAAACCCGGGAGTTACTTGTAAGTTTTAGGTCTAAAGAACCGAAAGGAACGTGATGCATCACAGCCGAATTTTGGCAACAAAGATGAAACTTTTTGAACTCGTGCCAGGAAGACTATTTAGCCTCATGCAAACGTTGTTCGCACAGCAATTTCCCCGAATACCTGAGCGGCCAATTTGTATTCTTTTCGCAAATTATCCGCTTTTTGTTGGCTTGTTTGATGGCGTGGCTCTCTGAGAAAAGTTCGGATTCGCCGATGCATCATCAAGAATACAGTACAATCGAAAATCGTGTTAATTGGAAGATAAACATAGCCCAAAAGACCCTGAAAGCTTTTAAAGGGTTAAGATGTTTGAAAAGTGATCCTTTATGTTATCTCGTAACCAGCCATGATGTCATCATGATGTTAACTCCGCCCCTTTTTCGATCCGTTCGCTATTAGCAATCTACGAATTTTGCTCATACCTGGATCGGGTTTGTTTGAAAAACGTTGAATTTGCTTTCATTCGATAGAAAATTTGATTTCGAGTCGAATGAAAGCAAATTCAACATTTTCCAAGCAAACCCGGTCAAGGTATGAGCAAAATTCGTAGATTGCCAACGGCAAACGGATCGAAAAAGGGCGGAGTTAATATGTTTGCTCGTAACTAGACGAACTCGTCTTTATAAGCGGCTTTCTCTTCTCTTACCCCAAGATATTCTTACTCTTACTCCTACTATCTCTTGTCTTGCTCAATTGTGTATGCTTTCCCAAGAATTCCCTCTTTTCCACCTCCTCCTTTCGCTCACAAATGTCATCATGATTTTACAATGTGTATCATGTAAACATCTAATCCTACACCCCTACGAAATTCAAACCCCAGCTTCGCCTAGTGCTCCGCCCATTCATTGTTTAGGAAGGATCTCTTCTAGGTTTTTATGCCTTTATTCTCAGTTATTAATTTTGTTCCTGTGCCATTCTTGTGCTTCAGTAAAGATAAAACATTTTCAACGACCTTCGAAAAACATGTTTACCGTTGCATAATAATTCAGCTCTTCCCCACAGCCCGGCTCTACCCAAAAAAAATAACGATCATCAGTGATGAACTTGGCACGACAACCAGCTAAATCATTTGATTTTATGCAAAAATTATCAAATATTACGAATGAGGTAGAGAATAAAGGCGGTGAGTGGAACGAATAGCATAACAAAATACTGGAAGTAACGCAGCTTTTCGAAATGTTTGAAAAAGCGACCATCAAAGGCTAAGGCCGAAAAGCGATTGATGCCAAGGAATAGCTGAATGGAAACGATGAATATATATGTCGTAACCGTTTACGAATGACAGTGTTTCCGGACATCCAATCAAAAAGTCGTCAACATAAAAAATGTTCATAATACATACTTTTACGATAAATTTTTGAAATCAGCCCATTTGGTTCGGCAGAAAAATTTTTTGAGCCCCAAAGTTTAGGGGAAAAATGCCTTAAAATGACTATAACAAATTGTCTACTCAGCCAAGAAAACTTGACCAATAGCTTATTTTGTAGCCAATTTGATGTAGATTCTATAAATTAAAGCCATCGCAAACAATTGTTCGTTGAAAGTAGGAGAAAAAGGGCGAGAAACAATTTCACGGCAATTCTCAAATGAGAAAACGGCGACCGTGTTCAACTGAAGTCGTTCTTCGCCCTCTTTCTCCTAGTTTTGAAAAACAAATGTCCAATGTAGCTTTACTTTAAGAAACTACATCAAATTGGCTACAAAATAAGCTATTAGTCAAGTTTTCTTGGCTGAGTAGACAATTTTTTATAACCATTTTAAGGCATTTTTGAACCTAAACTTTGGGGAGCTCAAAAAAAATTTTCTACCGAACCAAATGAGCTAATTTCAAAAATTTATCATAAAATATATGCATTATGAACATTTTTTATGTTGACGACTTTTTGATTGATGCCCGGAAACACCGTCATTCCTAAACGGCTGAATTTCGTAAACGACTATGACATATATATATTATATAATCTATTTGTGATATTTGTTTCTCAGAAATTGCTGACCTTTGGACTATAGCTTAACACAATTGCGGTAAGTGCTGTAGCCGAGATGACAGAGTCCGACAGTGGAAACTTTTCGTTTAAAGACCTTAAACGAAAAATTTGTTGATTTTGTTGAAATTTGTTGATTTATTGTTTTCAAAATTCAGGTTTTAAAGTTTTATTTAACTTTTAGCAGAAATAATTGTACGATTCCCTTGCTACTCAAAAAAGCCAACCAAATCGAGCTGGGCACCGCCCACGATATATGGCAGAAATTAACGAAGAAGAGATTTGTTAAATCGATCAACAAATAGAGTTTAACCAATCCTATATGAAAAATATTGAAAAGGTTCTAAATATGCGAAAACCTTGTAAATACGAGTTTCTCCAAACGACAGTTAGACCCAAGATTGCGTGGCAAGTACCAAAGAAGCCCATCTGTAGATGAAAAGTATTGGAAATAAATAAGCATTAATAAGAATCGTTGTATACAAAGTTAAACTACGAAATAATAAAAGAAACAGACGTTAGACAAAAAAAAGTTGTGCGCAACCAAAAAAATCAATAAATACAGCGAAAAAGTTGCGCCCTTTATTTACTATATAAAAGAGAAGCGTCCGTCTGTCTGTCACACTCTGGATCTCGACCCCACATGAACCTATTTCGACAAACTTTTTTTTGATCGATAGGGAATTAAAAATGAATAGGTACATACTTTTTGGTCAAAACAAGTTTTCATTTTCAAAACCCATAAAAAA
Organism: Mesorhabditis belari; assembly: GCA_958450365.1. Lineage (NCBI taxonomy): Eukaryota > Metazoa > Nematoda > Chromadorea > Rhabditida > Rhabditidae > Mesorhabditis > Mesorhabditis belari. The sequence continues at coordinate 1,139,727 of CAUEEP010000909.1, forward strand.
TCAAAAAACCACTTAGCCGTCTACAAACGACTGCTCTAAGGGGGTGTTGGGTTCGATTCCCGCCCGTTCCAAACTTTTTTGTTTTAAATGTTTTCAAGCATGGAGTTGAAGTATGCAAGTTTGAGTTGCTTCGCAGCGAAGCTATTGTTACAGGGATCTCGGAGGGGCGCTCGGCTTTACGTTAGTCGCGCCGAGCGTCCCAAGATAGGTGTCGATGGTCCTTCGGAGGGTATCAGGGTTTGTTCCGATATTGCTTTAAAGGATTAAGAGATAGAACCCAGCATTGTTACAGGGATCTCGAAGAGGGCGCAGAAGGGGAGAGGAGGGGGCTCTTTAACTGAGAGATCAAACTATGCGCTAGGCAAAAACAAACAAAAACAAAACACCCAGTCAGAAAAACCTGCCGTTAGGCTGATTTTTTTGACTGGTTTTTTGAAAATCAAATGATTTAGCTGGTTGTCGTGCCAAGTTTATCACCGATGATCGTTATTTTTTTGGCTAAAGCCGGGTTGTGGGGAAGAGCTGAATTATTATGCAAACATGTTTTTGGAAGGTCGTTGGAAATGTTTTCGGAAGGAAAAGCCGCTACTGGTTTTGTAAATAGATTTTCTTTTTAGAATTCTAAAAAGAAATCTGTTTTTTTGTTTATCTGCCCCAAAACACCCAGCCAGAAGAACCCGTCGTTAGGCAGGTCGGCTGGTTAACTAACAATTTTACCTTTTCAAAAGCGCAACTTTTTCGTTGTATTTAATGGTTATTTTGTTGTTTTGTATTAATTTTGACCCTTATTTCCTGCACTTACTATAGCCATAGCAGCAATTTTGATAAGATTCTCTGTAGAAATGGAATCTGTCATATTGGGGGGAATGAAAAAATCATTCGAATACACCGTCCATTCAATCTAGAGAAAAATGAGTACTTGAGCCAAGAAACAGTTTCAACAACACCAATTTAGTTTCTAAAGTTTGCAATAAGTCCGGAACTGTGAGAGAATTCGCACGGAATTTTGCTAGTTTATAAAGTTACACACGGCTACAAGAGAGGTTGTAGAGCTTTTAGTTTTTGATCGTGATTTTAGTACTTTTTTTGGATTTTTCGCTAGATTAACTAGATTAAGAACTAGTTATTTGATGAAAACCAAAATTACATTAACATTTGACATTTTATTTTTATTGTTGACAATGTTGACCTTTTATTAAAGCGTTTATTAGTGAGCATACAATAAAACAAGAATCAAAGATAAGATAAGATAAGATATTAGTGAGCCTACAATAAAACAAGAATCAAAGATAAAGAAGTTTTGTTGGCACGTTAATTGAAGTGAAGTACAGGTTTTTATCAGCAAGCGGCACCCTTTGAGCATGTGTACTTGCCCATATCGGTATACACACCAGCAGCCTGAATTTAGGTTTTTGGAAATGAAAGCTTTCACAAAAAAGTTTACCGTCTTGAATTGCCAGGCACCATTGCTTGAGCATTGATATCGTCCATCATTGTCATTGTTGATCTAAAATGTGTCTGGAGTTGAGTTTCTTACAACAAGAAGAAAAAGATAAGAACTTACATAGCCACAATGTGTGTCATCATTGGCGATCACTGTTGTCAGATCTGTGCCCAAGACTTGGTAGTTAACCTTAAAATTAGTCTCTTGTCACTTCCCTAAACCTAGGCTTTACTAGCTAGTTTTCTTGTCACTTCCCTAAACTTAAGCTTTACTAACTAGTTAGTAAGTTAGTTAGTAAAGTGTTAGTAGTTAGTAACAAGTCAACAAGTTAGTAAAGTTTTGAACGAAAAAATTACCATCGAAGTAGTCGTGTTACAGCTCCAACCGCAAATGTTGCAGTTCGAGGTGCCGTCAACGCTAAAATATTCACTCATCACATTTTGCATTCAAATTCAAGTTAGTTAATGGTTCATATAAAGAGATTCAAAGAAGTAAAAGATTCAAATTAATTAATGATTCAGATTCCCACTCACATGACATCTCCTTGAATATAGAAGCCGTCTCCATTTCCATTCAACGCATTCAGCTGTGCCAAAGTACATGATTGACAGCAAGGGACACCCTTTGAGCACGTGTACTTGCCCATATCGGTTGACACACCAGCAGACTGAATTCAGACCGATCACATTGAACTTCAAACGATTTCCGATATGTATTATGGCCATACTCACCGTTTTGAATTGCCACACACCAGTGTTCGAGCATTCATACCGTCCGTCATTATCGTTGTTGATCTAAATAGTGTCCGTCAAGTTGCAGTTGACTTACACTTACGGCAAGAATAAAAGATATAAAAAGAGATAGAAACTTACATAGCCACAATGTGTGTTGTCATCGACAATCACTGTCGACATATCAGTGCCCAGGACTTGGTAGTTAACCTTAATATTTCCTTGAAAAATGTTGAATCAAAGAACTTACCATCGAAGTGGTCGTGTTACAGCTCCAACCACAGATGTTACAACCCGACACACCATCAACTCTGAAAATAAGTGAATGGCTTTGTAATTATCTAGCGTTCTAAAGTTAACCTTATATGAATTTATAAATGTAGGACTCACTGGATGGCTCCTTGAATATAGAAACCGTCTCCATTTCCATTCAACGCGTTTAGTTCGGCCATCGTACACGAATTGCAATCTGAAGAACTTAGAGAATTAGAGAATTAGAGAAGTAAAAGATTTAGAAAATCAGAATTTTTATTTTTTGCATTTGCAAGGATGAAGGAAAGATATTTTTCGAGAGAGATAGATGAATCGCTTCTTTGAGTGTAACACTACGTGAACAACTGTACCTCTATTTTTCCAGTTTCTTAAATCTAGTTCTGGTTTACGTTCACGCCGCGTTGAAACGCGGCATCCCGTCCGATCTGCCAAGTTAAGCAACGTCGGGCTCGGTTAGTCGCAGGTTTGGAGTTATCCCAAGCGCAGAGCAATGTAATGCACCGTGCCCGTTGAAATTAAACTACGGGTTGGCTTGCATATAAACTGCAGCCATTAAAAACGATTATTTCCTTTCATTGACCAGCAGCGTCACTCCACAAAATAACGTCCATTGACTTTTAAGAGTTATGCTTAAGTTAAGAATTTGGAGTTCTGTTATGGCATTAGGTAGTTTAGGTTAAGGTTTCAATAGGATTTGTTTCTGTATTGTGATTGATTGCTTGGATTGGTTGAATAAACCAGTATGTACTTATTTAACCCATTCAAAACTTCTGCAGCGAATAATCGCTGCAACAAAAACTCAGGAACGGACCGCTGCAGCGATTATTCGCTGCAGCTCTAATTGAGCTATTTTCATTCAATTAATTGCTTTTTTTTGCTGCTTTTCAGCATTACATGTATATTCCAATTGTTAGCAGATCTACAAATTACGTGGACAAAAAAGATGTTTCATATTTACCCGGAATCAATGCAGTCTCTGGTTTTGCATTGAAATGTTCCATAATAGCTTTAATCTTAAAAAGCCGATCTCCTGCAGAATCCAGTTCATTATCACAAAAACGCAGGTTTCGAAGAATAGATTCAAATTTTGCTCTTGACATAATGTGGGACATGTGGGGAAATCCTCCTAATCCAGGCCTGCTACTCCAGTAGTCACGAATTCTCGGTATTTTGACGATTCCCATTTGAAGCCAGGAAAAGCTTGAAAGATTTTGCGTCGAAATCCTGCCAGTTTGTTATCCTTTTTCCATGTTTATTAGATTTACCTACTAAAATATTGTCGTCGAAAAAATAAGAACAATAATCGATAGGATCTTGAAAAGTACTGAAGTCAAATCTTCATCAAAAATAAATGGTGTAGGAGACTCTGTTTCATTTTTCCAACCATAAATAAACTGCTTCGGAGTCAAAAATGTCAAAAAAAGGCTTGGTCCGTAGACGAAAAAAAAGAAAAAACGCTGCGGTTTCGAATGGGTTAAAAGCTCACTTTTCGCGGTCGTGGTGGTTGCTTTAGTGGTTGTCTTTGTGGTGGTTGTTGCTTTTGTTGTCGTTTTCGTGGTTGTTGTACAAGCGGCACCCTTTGAGCACGTGTACTTGCCCATGTTTTTCAGCACACCAGCATTCTGAATTCGACTTTTTTTTGTTTACATGCACACACGAACCGTCCTGAATTGCCACACACCAGTCGCCGAGCACTGATAGCGTCCATCATTGTCGTTGTTGATCTAAATCGTTGATTGTTGAGGTTACCAAACTTAAGTACATAGCCACAATGAGTATTGTCGTTGACGATCACCGTCGTCAGATCAGTTCCCACGACTTTGAAGTTGACCTAAGTGAAGACATCATTAGAGCGCCATGAAGCGGGATAGAGTGTGTTCTTCTCAAGTAAATTTGCATATGCAATTTTCTACTTTAGTAAAGCGTCAAGTAATGTACATTCTAAAACGCCATTGGTAATTTAGCTTTGAGCTCAAATATCTTCGTGTTGAGCTGTCCAATCGAAATAGTTTTTGACCAATCGACAGAGAAAGACTTGGCTTGAATATAAATTGGATATTTAAATCGGAGAGCCCAACAAAAAGCTATTTGAACTCAAAGTTAGATTGCCAATGGCAAAAGGCCCGGCGCATATCAAATGTCCGATAACCCTTAAAAAGTGCATTACTAGAGATGCACACACTCTAAAGCGAGCAAAGCTTTACCATCGAAGTGGTCGTGTTACAGCTCCAACCACAGATGTTACAACCCGTCACACCATCAACTCTGAAAAAAGTTTTCTTAACAAAATCTTATAGATTTTCTAATGTTCTAATAAATTCTATAGATTCTAATACTGAGAATGCAATTGGATAGAACAACTTGAGAAATAATGATTTTTAGCACTTACATAACTGCCCCTTGAGTGTAGAAACCGTTTCCGTTTCCGTTCAACGCGTTCAACTGAGCCAGCGTGCACGATTTGCAATCTTAAAAGTTTTTCTTAATTTCAAACATCAAGTCTTTTCATTTTTGATTAGACGAAAAACCTATAAGGGTGTTGTTTTTGGAGCTCTAGCTTCTCCCATTCTCGAGATGAAAGTTGCGTAAAGACGGACAGACGGACAGACACTGCTCTTTTAAATATATTAGATTTAATAACATCGGCTTTGTTAGCTTTATTTTTGTGCTTACTTTTCGGAGCTGTGGTTGCCTTTGTTGTGGCTTTGGTTGTCGTCTAAAACTACATATTACAAAGGAAGGCCCATCGGACAACCTTCGAACATGTGGGCAGCTGGAGTAGTTCATAGGGTGGCAGCTGCATTCCACATTGGTATACAACCGGATTTGTTCCCAAGATTTTCACCTGAAAACACAGAAATCAGTTTCCTTTCCGGTTATTATTCCCAAACTTGTAAAATTGTGTAGATCAAACGGTAATAACAATCATAAACATGTGTAGAATTTGTAAGTTCATAACTTTCATCCTCCAATTCACTCACCACTTTGTTCCCGTTACAGCACGTGTTTCCGGTACATGGCGTTTTCTGACAGTGGACATTTTGGGTTTTCGCTCCGCTAGAAGTTGTATTGGTAATGTTGCTTTTTTTTCTTTTTGACTGGCTTTATTTTTTTTGAAAATCTGTCTTAGAAGTTCACTTAAACGCAAAAGAATATGAAACTCACGGGCATGGACAGCCATAGGACGACGATCGACATGTTCTCGTTTGTTTGACGGTTCCGCAAAGACCACAAGTGGCGTTGCACGAGCCAACGTTGGACCACTCGGTCCAGAGACCTGAAAAGTCGACATAGCTACAAGATATTTAGCGATTGGCTGTTGAGTCACTATTAATTTTTGTTAAATTTGTTTTGAAAGCTTATTGCTAGAGCGCTGCTTTCTTTTAGTGCACTCACCAGCTGCTGGACACGGGCATGTATTGAACACTTCTGAAACATTCTTTTTATAGAAAAGAGAAGAAAAAGACAAACTTTTTAGGGCACATTTCGGCGCCACATAGTTGTCCGTTCTTGACACGTTTCCGCAGAGTTTCTTCCCCGTGGCGCTGTTTGTGTACTGGAAATGAGTGTGACGTTTGCAGGGTTAAAATTGGAGATATTAGTATACAATAAGAACTAAAAGAAGGTAAGAAGAAAAAATCAAAACTGACTTGTGTGTAGGGGGATTTACAAGCAGGTCCCGGGGCAACACACGCACCAGGTGCACATGGAAGAACTCGTGATGCGAAGCCACTGGAACGCCGATTTTCGAAAAGCGAAAGCGCATAGTAAAACGATAGCGTTAGTAAAATTGATTTGTTTTTCTCTGAGATCTGGTGATATTTGAGATCCAATAGTCCAACTCGTTAGAAAAACTGTGGTGATACTTATCTATCGAAAACTCACGTGCACGGACATCCCTTGGACCACGAAGTGCACGTTCTTGTCTGCACCTTTTGCCCGTTCAACCCACAGGTGGCCGAGCAGCTCGTGTAGTCTTTCCAATTCGACCAAAAGCCTGAAACTTGTTTTTTAGGCAGCACAACTACCGTATTATTAGGTTCGCCGATAAGTCTTCAGACATTTTTCTACTAGCGTTTATAAATGAAAAATTCACCAATTCATCTACAATTGGCTCTATTAGAAAGGTCTACTATTTTTCTACAAAATAACGTTCGAATTTTATGAAAATGCTTTGTCTATGTTTTTTATGGGGTAGTCAAAGTTGACGTCGGGTAGTCAAAAAAGGCGACAACCCGAAGACGCAATTTAGGTGCTTTGGTCCACAGAAACCTATGTTGCTGTCATTAGATAAAAGATAGAGCGCAAAAAGTTAGGTATATAGCCGAATTTTCACGATAATCTGTTCAGCCGATTTCTTTGTAGAGCTTTTTATTGAATTTTACGAAAAAAAAACTAGTTTTTGCACTCGAATTGACTTGGAAACAGACTCAAATTGGCTTGAAATGATAGAAAAATGAATGCTAAACATCTTTTATTTGGAGCAAACCGTAGGTGAATTGGTGAATTTGTCCTTTATGAACACTAGTAGAAAAAAAAGTGTCTAAAGATTTATCGGCCAACCTAATCGGCTGCCCGAATGTACTTACGATGAAGTGTTTTACTATTGAGATAAGTTTGTATTTTTCTATGAAGGTGCTTTTCCATTAAATTTATTTCTGAAAGCAAATCCACTCATTGTCTCCACTCATGTAATAACCAAGTTACCATACATAATCCACTCTGTTAGCCTTTATTTAACGACTCACCTCCAGCCGGACATTTCGTACATTCAGGCAGTGTAGAGGCCACTGTGGACACTGGAATTTGCAGTTGAAACAGTTTATGCAAGGTTTTTTTACCGTATTTACCTATTCTATTGGAAACCCTGCACCTAAACCTTCGAAATATTCAATTTTCAAAGATCTTTTTAAGGTAAAATGATCAATTGGTCCAAAATGCAATTATTTATTCTTGGTAGTAAAATTGGTTACAAAATTGGTTAAAATTGCAATGTATATTCCTAATAAATAAGGATGACCTACCAGCTACCAGAAGATATAGAATGAGTTGAGAGAGCATTTGCATGGATAAATTTTCGAACTCTGCTCGGTCTTTTATATATATATTTCTGGTGTTCTTAATACGCGTGAACCTGCATGAGGAAATGAACACAATAGTGCCTGCCACGAAGCGGATCCTATTTTCAGCGCTTTTTGTGTTCACAATGGAGGTCGAAGGTCGTAAATTAAAATTTTTGGCTTTTCAAAACCGGGAAACAAAATTTTTCCACTTCCCCGTGAGTTTCTAGCCGTTTTAACGATCGAGCATCATCAAACACAATCATTTTTTGAAAATTTTTTAGTTTCAAAGCTTAAGAATGTGGTTCTATCATGACCCGTCTCTTAAAAATTTTGATGAATTGACATGGGGCCCATCGTTAGCTCGCTAGCACTTCGAGAATTCCCATGAGCCATTGGTACATGAATGGGCGAAGCACGATGAATCCCGAGTCGATTGTACAATAGAAAACTCCGGTGCTCATCACTTTTAGAATTGTCTTCAAACAAATTTCAGCTCATCAACCACAAAGAGCATCATTTTTATTTATACACACATTATTGTGCACATCGATTTCAGTAACGAGCTCTAAATGGGAAAAGCGCACTCAAATTTCGAATCTTACTTCAAATGTTAAAACTCCTGAAGCTCTATAGATAAAGAAGTCCCAATTTAGCCAATCTTTTTTTCCATTAAATCAAACCCTTAACAATATGAAATTGCTTTTTTATGTTTTCATTAGATCAAAATTATTTAAAGGTTTTATTTGAAACAAAAAAAATAAACAATCAAAAGCTTACGTAAAATTTTCTATTTGGATTTCTTGATATCAGGAGTCTCGTCGAGAGTTTGAATCAATTCCTAAACAAATAATTGCAATTCTTTTAAAACCCATTCAACTCACCTTAACTTCTTTGTCGAATTTGCGCAAATGAGGCAAGTAATTCTCAGCAGATGACTCAAATTTGGACTTGATCTTTCTAAAGAACAAACGTGTTGTTTTAAAATATTAAAATTTACGTGAATGATTCATGTTTCTCCCGTAAATCGGCAAAAGTTGATGCGTCCTTGAGAGTTTCCTCTTTCGAAAGCAATTTCTAAAGAAGTATCGACTTCAAATGGTTTTATTTGATAAAAATACCGTTTCAAAAATGTCAATGCTCTCAAAAAGTCCCTTGTGCAATTCAGGAACCACATACTTGCACGTCTTGATGACATTTCTTGACTTTTGCTGAAGTCCCGTTAACATTTGGTTAGCCTAAATAAATGAAATTAATAAGGCGTGTTTTTTCAATTTCAAACAAACAAAACTAACAATAAGATACAAAATATACCTTTTTCTTCAATAACGGAGTGGCTCCGTGCAAATGATGTTTCACGTAAGCACAAGCCCCACAAACCTAAAAATCAAAAAGTGTTTATTCAATATTAGCAATCACTCACTTCAAAGCTACATGCGCTACAGTAAAACATCTTGTCGATAATATTCTAAAATATCTATCTAGAAATCAATTCAAGAAGTCATACCTTTTCGTGGCATTCATTGCAGCTACATTCATCTTTGATATTTTTCGCAGCATTCATCATTGCCTCCATTTGTCGAGTCATTTCGGGCAGCTCATTTAGAAAGTCCAAATAAAGATTAGTGAATGCAAAGAGAATTCATCTACCATGAAATCGATCTCTCTGTTTGTTGGCATCAGAATAGGTATCATCGCGACAAGTTGGACATGTTGTTTTATTAGCACTTCTTGTCTTCAAATAGCATTCCGTACAAATATTATGGCCGCACCGAAGAGCCAACGATTTCTTCGCCTCAATTTCATTCGAATCTAAAGCAAAAAAATGTAGCAAGCCGTCAAACTCACATTCGTCATGACAAATTGAACATTCCGGAATTTTGAAAGGCTAAAAGAATCACTATAATTTGTAAATCCCAAATCCAACCTTCACAAGCAAATATCCCATTGGAGTAAACACCAAAGCGCTTTCTTGTGACAAAACATCTAAAAATAATACGATTGATTAATCAGTTTTTACTCAAAGAAAAAATCAGAATAAAGCTCACCAATCAAAAAGTAGGCAAAGTTTGGGTGATTAAAACAAAAACCATGTTTACATCGATGATTTCTCTTTTCTTGTTCCAACGTCTCCTCTTTCTCGAAACATTCATTGCACATGGCCAATCCACAATACAAATGTCGTGGAGATCGAGGTTGATTGGCAACTCGAGCAACTAAAAGATTGGCAAATAAAACAAAAACCACTTTATTTACGCTTTAAAAATCTAATTTTGCAATTCATTACTGAAAAGCGAAACTTACACGGTTCCTTACAAGCAATGCAGTTGAGCGATTCGAATACCCTCATTCTCTAAAATAAAAGCTCTTTTAATCATTGAAGAATCAACAAAACAAGAGAAAAATCGACCAAATCGAGAGTTTGTGCCTTTTGGCTGGTGAAATTGACGAATTTATAAAATGTTTTGAAGAATTTCTATGATGCAAAACTTTTGGGTGTTTGGTGGCAAAAGCTGTTTACGAAAATAATATGCGCACTACCTGTAATAGTAGCGCCCCCATAATGACGTACAATCGCGTAGTCGCTAAGGCAAATGATTTTTTTGAACGCGCCCAGTTTTTGCTAAAATAAAATGTTAGTACCAAAAAATTTTTTGCTTCAAGCGCTATCAAGTGCTAATTGATTTTTTTAATAAGGCAATACTGGCTAAAATAGTCAATTGACGTAAAAAGAACCATTCAACATCGTTTTTGACAATGCAAAAAGTTTTCTCTTTGTTTGTTATTCCTCTATTGTTACTGGGGTGCAGCAACACCAAAGTTGGGATGTGGATAACCCACTCGGAGCCAGCGAGTGAACTTCCAGCCGAGTTCTTAGAACAACCCCTTTAACCAGCGATATGTTCTTCCATTTTGAGTCGAGGAAGTGTAGATAGCGACTTCTATTAGGTTGTCCAGTTATGAATGCGCGCCTGCTCTTGAACAGCTTACCTTAGGGCTATACAATTTTATCAAACCCTATTCTCTATATGTTGTTCAAGGTTTCTTATTTATTACAACTTTTCGTGTTTTTGACGTTAAACTAATTCATTTTTGATTTAATTTCCGTGTTTAAATGACCGAGACGAAGTTTCGTCATCGTGCCAGTCTTTGTTATGACTTCAAATTGGGCAAAAATGCCGTTGAATCCCATCGAGATCTCTGCAAAGTATTTGGCGAAGATGCTATTTCGGTCGCCGATGGTTTCAACGATTTCGAGAAGGAAATGAATCTTTGGAAGACGAAGACCACCAACGACGACCTCCTGCGATCGATAATGCACTACTGAAGCAGGCGATAGAAATGGATCCTCGACAAACGACGCATGAACTTGCAGAAATATTTAGAGTAAGCCCTCAAACCATTTCCGAGCATTTAAATCAATTGGGGAAAACAAGCCGACAAGGGAAATGGGTCCTCATCTTCTCAGCAATGCCAATAAAGCTACTCGTGTCACTATGGCGGGTATTCTTCTTCGTTTGCCAAAAAAAATACTGGGTTTTACGATGAAATCCTTACTTGCGATGAAAAATGGATTCAATATGATAATTCTACACGAAAACGGCAAAGGCTAGAACCTGGTGTGGAGCCAATACCAACACCAAAACCCGACTTCCTTGACAAGAAAGTAATGCCTACTGTCTGGTGGAATTCCCAAGGCATTGGGTATTTTGAGCTGCTTAAACCTGGGCAAACAATCACGGTTGAAACGTATGCACAACAATTGGAACGAGTGAACAATGTATTGCTACAAAAAGGCCTTGATCCTTCAAACATAAAGTTCAAGATAACGCCCGTCCACACGTTGCAAAGATTGTTCAGGAAAAACTCGAAGAGTTGGGCTGGGAAACTCTCACGCATCCGCCATATTCTCCGGATATTTCTCCTTCGGATTACCATTTATTTCGCTCAATGCGAAGCCACTTGGCCGGAAACAAGTCCAAAGAAGTTCAAGAGGTCGAAAAATGGATAGCCGACTTCTTTGCCTCAAAACAAGCCAATTTTTACGCGGAGGGAATTCATTCTTTGCATGGAAGATGGAAACAAATAATGTTAACAAATGGTGAATATATTGTTGATTGAGCTGTTAAACTGTTGGTTTTGAAATAAAGAGTTGTTATCTTAAAAACGCGCATTTATAACTGGACAACCTAATAGAATAAATTGGTGTTTCCTCGTCACTCTGTACTTCTCCCTGTTTGCATCAAAGGAAAAATTCAAGTTGAGATGTGATTTATTGAAGTGGACGAGGGGTGGACTTCGTTCATTTTGAAGACATCGTACAGAGCTTGGTGAGTGCAATGCGTAACTGGTTGTAATCAATCAACATTTGGAAACTAGACGAGATATCATTATCGTTGATACTGGAAAAGTTTCCCAGTTCCTGGTTGCACATTTAACTCATGGAATTCGACGTTGATGGAAATGGGAATTGAGCGATCGGAGGCCTATTGATGGCCTATTAATTAATTCTTGGCCATTTCGTTCTACCCGAATCATGATCAGCAAGCAGGAAATATTCGCTGAAGGATTTCGAGTTTGGATCAACAACCAACAGGATGGTTCGTGTCCTCCATTACCATCTCGAGACATCTACACCCGGGCAATAGCCAGAGTATGTTTAGCCTTTTTCACTTGTTTTATTGGTTTAATATTAAAATTTTAGTACAATGAATACATTTAACTTGGCCCGACCCAGGATGACCTGTTGCGCTGAAACTGCGAGCTGTTACAGGCTCATGTCTAGTCAAAACGGAGTAAGTCAAAAATAATAACATCTATGAGCTAGAATGTATTGTGAAAGAAAGCAAATGTATTGAAGAAAATAACAATGTTATCAGTCTTGGATCACAGTGAATGGTGGAGATTTTTGACCAGAGTCGGCTTCGGAAAATTTCTGCCATAATCATTTTGCAGATTCTTGTTGTATTTTCCAATGATATCCATTATACTTTATACTTTAACTCTAAGTTATTGTCTATTTGTTCGTTCATCTATTTAGCCATCATTGCTTGTGTTTTACAGGCTCTTAATTCAAGTTTGTATTGTCTATTCTATTGCTTAAACTTATGATTTCAGTATTTTTTGGCTTTAGATAATTGTGATCTGTCTTTGTTGATAATAAATTACTATTAAAAATACGTAAACAAACAGTACGTTAAACAAAATAAATAAAAGACGAGAAACATTCAAAAAGTCCCGGGAAACGGACAAGAGCAATGTATGTAAAGTGCTGTGCAAGAAGTTTGTCCCCCTTTGTCTAGCTCACTGAATTTTCTTTTCGGTAACTTTTTTCCACCACTGTAACAGTCCAATCAATCTGTTTAACACCTGATAAATCAACAATTATTGAGCCTCACTAATCATTAATTTCTAGTCAAAAATGTGACAGTCAGCTTTGTCTAGCCTCCCAGCTTTGGAAATTTGAATCGGTGTTTGAAAAAGAAGCCTGGAGAAAATAAATCAACGAGAAGTAGTTCTGCATCTCGATCACTTTCTTCGACACAGATTTATTTTCGAGAAGCTATTTTCGCGCTTTTATAATGAGGTGCTTTAAGAATACAAACGTTAGAATAGCCACCGAGAAAAAGGGGCCACGAAAGCGATACCAACGTAGATTATGGGTCTATTTCGGAACACGAGAAGACGTGGCTCTTGCGAGAAATCTTTTGAGATCGACGTGTCGAAGTAATTCTAAAACAAATATCTTCTACAGCTTGTTAGCTTGTCATATTAATAGTTTTTGACCACAAAACCCTACCTGACATTCTAAAACGCTCCCAACGCAAATCTCTTTGTGGGCCGAACTGGTGAAGACCACACTGACCAACGCGAAAATTGAGCAACCCATGATTGCAATGCTTGTAGAGAAACCCGACTAGCTTCTCGGCTTGAAATGTGGAGTGATGAACTGAAATTCGGTGATGCTTAGATACGATCAATTGCATTGTGAGCCTTTGTAAATAGTTGACAGCTGACGGGTTCCAATGATAAGGATCAGTAAGCTTTATTCGGCACTTTATTCGCAAAATAAAATAATTACTAATCACAAGTTTTCCATTAAAATTGTATTCGGATTTCCTAGATATCAGAGGTCTCGCTGAGGGTTTGAATCAATTGCTAAACACATTAAATTAAATCCTTTTTAAACCCCTATCAACTCACCTTGACCTCAGCATCGAATCTGCGCAAATGAGGCAAGTAATTTTCAGCGGATGACTCAAACTTGGACTTAATTTTTCTAAAAAACAAATGTTTCGTTTCGAAATCTGAAAACTTACGTGAATGACTCGTGTTTCTCCTGTAAATCGGCCAAATTTGGAGCGCCCTTGAGAGTTTCTTCTTTGGAAAGCAATTTCTAAAGAAATATCGACTTCAATTGGTTTTATTTGATAAAAATGCCATTTCAAAGATGTCAATGCCCTCGAGAAGTCCCTGGTGTAGTTCAGGAACCAAATCCTTGTACGTCTTGATGACATTTCTTGACTCTTGTTGAAGTTCCATCAACATTTGGTTAGCCTAAACACATGAAATTAATACGGCACGACTTTCAAATTCAAACCAACAATAAAGTGCAAAAGATACCTGCTTTTCCAATAACGGAATGGCTTCATGCGAACGATGTTTTTTGTAAGCACAAGCGCCACAAATCTGTAAATACAAAAGGGCTTAATCAATATTAACAATAGCTTACTTCAAAACCACATTCACCGCAAGAAAACATTTCGTCGACAATATTCTAAAATACTTCTATAGAAATCAATTTAAGTAGACACACCTTTTTGTGGCATTCGTTACAGGTAATGATGAAAGCATGCGCTTTCATCATTGCCCCCATTTGTCGAGTCATTTGGGGCAGCTCATTTAGAAAGTCTAAAGAAGAATTAGTGAATATAAAGAGAATTCATCTACCATGGAATCGATCTTTCTGCTTGTTGACATACGTATAGGTATGAACGCGACAAGTTGGACATGTTGTTTTATTAGAACTTCTTGTCTTCAAACAGCATTCCGTGCAAATGATATGCCTACATTTAAGAGCAAACGATTTCTTCGCATCAATTTCATCAGAATCTGAAGCAAAAAAAAAATGTAGCAAGTCATCAAACTTACATTCATCATGACAAATTGGACATTCCGGAATTTTGAAAGGCTAAAAGAATCACTATGATTTGTAAATCCCAAATCCAACCTTCACAAGCAAATATCCCATTGGAGTAAACACCAAAGCGGTTTCTTGTGACAAAACATCTAAAATAATTCGATTGACTAATCTGCTTTTACTCAAAACAAAAATCAGAATAAAACTCACCAATCAAAAAGTAGGCAAAGTCGTCGTTCTTGAAACAGTCAGGATTTCCACATTGATGTTTTCTTTCTTTTTCGTCCGTATCAAACTCTTTCATGAAACACTCATCGCACATGGCCAATCCACAGCCCAACTGAAGTGGAGATCGAGGTTGATTAGCAGCTCGAGCAACTAAAAGATTGGCAAATCAAACAAAAACCACTTTATTTACGCTTTAAAATCTAGATTATTTCGAAATCCATAACTGAAAAGCAAAAACTTACACGGTTGCTTGCAGACAATGCAGTTGAGCGATTCAAACACCCTCATTTCCTAAAAAGAAAGCATTAGAATTATTGAACAATCAACAAAAAAAGAAAGAACGCAAGGAAGAAATCGAATTGAGAGTTTGTGTGTTGAGGGTGGTAAAATTGAGAGAATATTTTTAACTCTACCTAAACTTTTAACGAACTTTTAGATGCTTGGAAGCAAAAGCTGTGTTTTTCCAAAATAATATAAACTCGGGTCTTTTGAAAACTTTTTGAAAGCGACTGCTCGAAAGTTAACCGCCTTCTTTCCCTTTTCATATTTGATTGAATATGTTGAGATTAAAGTCTAAACCATAAGATATTCAGAGAGCAGATACCGTGGAAGGTTTAATAGAAGAACCCCCTATAGGAGCGTCGCGTAGTCTAAGTTTACTCTCAAACAAGCACTCATATCTCGACACCAGTACGTTTGTTTCTGCGCGTTTGGGTATCAAATTAACAATATAACACATATTTTTAGCATTAACCAGCGCTTAGAACAAAATGATTGAAAAATGATGAAAAATCGGTCTTCTCACTTTTGTCTTGCAAAAAATCACCAATCCTCTCTACTTTAATTTGATACCCAAGCGCGCAGAAACAAACGTACTGGTGTCGAGATATGAGCGTTTGTTTGAGGGTAAACTTAGACTCCTATAGGGGTTCTTCTATTAGAGCTTTTACGGTAATTTGCTACTTTTCTTGATTGACTAAATATTTAGCTCTTTTTTGATTCTTACGTCATTTTTGGACACATCAATTTCTTTTAAGAAGTCCGAACGAGAAAAACGCTTTCCAATTTCAGAGCTCGTTTTGTGGAATTCATTTGTTCGGCGCAATTTTGCTTTTACACAGCGGCGCAATCTTCATGTTCCCCCAATTATTGACTGCATATTCGGCGATTTCCATATTAAACATTGTGTAGTATACTTTGAAAGTGTTCCCCTGGGCTCTAGCTCTTTTAATTTTGTGGAAAAATTCAAACAAATGGGTAGCTACGAAAGCTACGAAGCCCCGCCCCTTTTACTTCGTAGATTTTTCGTAACTGCCCCTTTTGTTTGAGATTTCCCACGAAGCTAGAA
This sequence comes from Mesorhabditis belari, assembly GCA_958450365.1. Classification (NCBI taxonomy): domain Eukaryota; kingdom Metazoa; phylum Nematoda; class Chromadorea; order Rhabditida; family Rhabditidae; genus Mesorhabditis; species Mesorhabditis belari. The sequence goes on from CAUEEP010000909.1 coordinate 1,155,952, forward strand.
GATATTTAGCTAAGTGAGCAAGGGAGACACTTTCAATGTATCTTGCGTATGCAAATTTGATCTAGGGCATGTTTGTAAACTAGAACTAAGCTGTTTAATTGATCAATTTTGATTAAATCTCTAAATCTCTAGAAATTTAAATCTCACGATCTATTTGGTTAAATGTGCCGAGAGAAGTTTCGATAAGGAACACAAAACAAGTGCATCGAGTGCAAACGCAAAAATGATAGCACTTGATTTTTGTTATTTTGTTGAATTTTTGATAATTTTTCTGAAAATGATCAGCGGATTTGAGCTCATCAACCGCTCAGAAAAGTTTTTTGTTTGTTAGGATTGTTAGAGAGCATAGGGAATGTTGAGAACAACGTAATATTTAGCAACGCATATCGACTATTAATGCTAACTGATGAGCAACGTTATCTTAAGCTTGATTTTTGCAAAAATCTTTAGCAATTCCATAAAATTTCGTTTATGTTGTCGATCCTTGTCGTAAATAATCATATGGTTTCGATTTGAAGTGATGTAGTTTTGGGCTTTGTCGATCGTGAGAAAACACTAAAAAAATATATGACAAACCTTTCACGAATTTCTTTCCATGAAAGTCGCACACTAATTTCTCGATGTTCAGAATTGAGAGCCACTTCAAAGAAACGAAAAAAGTCACAAGCTTCAAAAATGGATGCCGATCTCTCCGAACAAGTTAATGATATTGAAAATATTATTAAAATTATTTCGATGGCATTGGTGAGACTGTTTTTAACAGTGTAAATGAGAAAGTTGCTTTTGTTTTTGTTAATTTAATTCAATTTATTTTTCCAGCTTGGTCTTTTTGGTACGGCCTCTGGTGTTTGGGGGTTTCTTGTCGTGCGAAGAAGCTCTTTTTTACAAGAGGGTTAGCAACAAGATCGGGTTCTTCTCTAAACAACAACAGTTTAGGTCAAGTACGATATTATTTATTCGTTGATTTGGCGAATCTCACCCTGGTCAACGCGTGTCACCTCTTTTGGGCTGTGCCCGCTGCGATTTGGTTTGTATTTGGTTGTGACTTGATTTCATGATGTGGCTTAATTGATTGGATTTGGTTTAATTGATTTAAGTGAGTCAACTTATTAAAATATTTCTCAAGGAATGTGAATGATCAACAGCCATTGATCAATTACCTCGTCGGCGACGTGGCTTTTTGTGCTGGAATACTTGGCTACAATCCAAAAGTGGGTTTTTGATAAACTCTTAAAATCATGACGTTTCTAGATTAAAACTGGAACTATTTGAGTAGATATTGGGAACCAGAGCTTAACCATTGTTTAGCTATTCCTTGGCATCAACCGCTTCCTGGCGCTGGCGTTTGGTGGACGCTTTTTTGCGGTCTTCGAACGACTCAAATACTTACAATGGGCAATTATGGTCGTCTGTCCACTGACTGCCTACGTTCTCTACATGATGCGTATGAATTCAAAGATAAAGAAAATAAAATAGACTAATGCACAACATTTTTTGAAGCTCATTCACTCCATCCGTAAGGAGATAGCTGTGTTGTTGTGAATTAAAGAGAATTGTTGTAGTGTTGGTTTAGCCAATAGGCCTTTGAGTTAAGAGAACTACTGCACACATGGTCTCTTGAGCTAGGAAACTAGTGTTTATCGCTTGCATGAAGTATAATAAAAACTATTATATAACCAATCGATGATAAGGTGCTAAATAAGTAAGAAATGTTTGTTAAGTAGTAAGACAAAGCTAAATAAGTAAGGTTTGCATCCTTACTTCTGCAGCTGCGTTTATTTTTGCGTTTACTAAAAACCAATCTTTATTATCTTTAATAGTTCCTATAGAAGGCGTTAAAATAAGAATAAAAAAACATTATTGAAGTGAAAAGCCAAGAATTTGATTCATAGAATGCAAAAAAAACAATTATCTTCAAATTATCTGGAGACAATAATTTTCTATGATCATTTAAAATATAACCAACTGAGCTGGAAAGTCTTTCCGATTCAGCAGAAGACCCGGAATACATAAATATTCACCAGAAACGAGGGCAAACGTCGGATAACGTAGACGATTTTCTAACATATACCAGTATTCAAATGAATGTAATACAGGAGCATTTACGGTAAGTATTTAGCTGGCTGCCATGCATTGTTCAACACGGATGATGGAATGGACTACTTTTGGACGGAAGAAGGATGTGGGGAAATTCTCGACTATTATTATGCAGTCAGTTTTTGTAAAGCATCTATTTCAAAACTTTAAGTAAAAGTGGAATATATTGTAGAAACGCTTTCTGTTATTGTGACAACACTATTTCCCATCTATTGTCCAATAGCTGTTGCTAATTTTGTTGGTCTGCTTTTTGAATGTCATTTCTAGGGGATTCTAGCTTACATTTATCTTGGTCTTACTACAATTTTCGATATTATTGTGTTCTCGATGATGCACCAGCGAATTCGAGCATTCAACAAAAATCAATCCCATTTGACAAGTGAACAAAAATCGAAGAATGTCCGTAAAGAGTACAAACTTGGAGTGCAGGTGAGTGAACTGTTTAGCTTTAAACATTATTGCCAAACAAAAGTCAAAGTTTTACAGATGATGATCAATCTGCTCACCGGATTGTTTCTGAATTTCTCAGTGATCGGCTTCGAGTATATCTCCAGCACCGCATTGCTCATCTTCATCACGAGCACCACAATTTGGCAATTCTGTTCATTGGTCTCGTGGTGAGGATCTTGCTAGTCTTGTAGACATCTTGCTAAGATAATTTGTAAAAGAGTCAGTTGCGACAGAAAAAAGATCTTTCGTCTTTTTTATGTTAAATATTTAGCCTTTCATATGCTATTCTCCTTCGTGATCCTCGAAAAAAACAAACCAGACACAACAGTGTTGTGACCACAAACCAAACCCGACACAACAGTGTAACGGTTACAGCCATTTCTTGATATTGCATGAATTGAATTGGAATTAAAAATTCTAGGTTTATTCGACGACTATTAAACATTAATTCGCAAACATTCGAGCATTCAAAACACATCCATCTACAAGTTTGTAGAAAAAATGAGCTCAAAATCGTTGTCTGCAAATCTCTCTCGAAAAAAGACAGTAATGATAGTGCGAATCGGTTGCTGATCATCGAAACGCTGATCCAGATGACACGCAAACAACTATCAAACAAAAGTCAATCTGAAATACCACATTAAATTACCCTTAGAAACTCATTTTTGAGAATTTTGCAAAAAAAAAGAGTCAAAAATTTTGTCGCGAGCCGGAACCGAACCCTTGACCCTCCGAGTTATAGCCGCCGCATTGGTCTCCCTCTTTCTTTCTCGTTTTCTAGCTAAACTCACTCTTAAAAACCTTCAATATTTGATAGTCTTGTGAAAGAAGAAAAAGCCATTCTACCTTGGAATTGGTTGAGCTTGAGACCCTCTCCCAAAAAAAACGTAGAGGATTTATCCAATACTTGACTTGCCCGTTTTTAGCCAAAATTTCAGGTGAAACCCTACTCTCAACACTAATCAAAAATACCTAACTTTGATTAGACAAAAATTTATGTACCGCAAAGTTACAACAACAAAAGAAAAAAGAGCTCTGAGTTTAAAAGCCGAATGATCTGTGAGGAGGCGGATAAGTTGAAGATGTGGCACAGAAAGATGGGTATTTTTTCGTGCAGTCCACCGCCTTCCATAATCCATTTGACTGATTCATCACAACGCATCTCAGCTTCTCGTTTTTATTGTCAGGTTGACCTGAATTTGAGAATCTATTCGTTTCCTTTCTTTTCAAACCTTTATCCCATGCCTGATATTGAAGTGGAAGCCCATCCGAGGTAAACCCATTTATTCCCAACAGCATTCACATCCCAAAAGACTCCGATTAATGAATCAATGAAATCTAAATACTAAAAATAAGTTGAAAGTTAAAGCATTTCACTTAATTTGATCATTGTTTGCCAAACAAAAGTGTTCTCGAATGTGTTGTAGATTTGGATGATTCTGTTCGAGAGATCGAGTTCACAGGGAGCTTCGATGTTTGAATCAGTGTCAGCTAAAATTGGCTTTCAAGTTTTGAATAAAGTTATTTTGTAATTTACTCTTGCCAGTAAACCTTTATCTAAATATCCAAATTCAATTCAAGTTTATAAGAACTTTTGAAAAGTCTACAAGCTTTAATCTACAAGCTCAATCTACAAGCTTCATTTTGTTTCAAAATCTTTATGAGATTCTTTATGTAATCTTACTTTTCGATGAGAATATAACTCTTTAAAGCTAAAGTTATCGTAAAACTCACGATAGTCTAGAGGGAAAAGACATCTCTCTTCGTTTGTTATCTGGACGGATCCACTTGGACAAACGATACATGAACAGTCGACAACGAAAACAATCAACAACACAGCTACAATCAGTTTTCCATTCATTTCCGGGAACAATCAATCACTGCTTCGAGACTTTTATGAGGGTTTTCTTATCTTTTTGTCAAGTCTCTGGCTGCTAACAACAAACATCACAAAATATATATTTTTATAAAATATATAAATAAAACCTTTAAATAATTTTGATCTAATGAAAACATAAAAAAGCAATTTCAAACCCTTAACAATTTCATATTGTTAAGGGTTTGATTTAATGGAAAAAAAGATTGGCTAAACTGGGACCTCTTTATGTACAGAGCTTCAGGAGTTTTAACATTTGAAGTAAGATTCGAAATTTGAGAGCGCTTTTCCCATTTAGAGCTCGTTACTGAAATCGATGTGCATAATAATGTGTGTATAAATAAAAATGATGCTCTTTGTGGTTGATGAGCTGAAATTTGTTTGAAGACAATTCTAAAAGTGATAAGCACCGGCGTTTTCTATTGTACAATCACCTCGGGATGCATCGTGCTTCCCTCATTCATGTACCAATGGCTCGTGGGAATTCTCGAAGTGCTAGCTAACGATGGGCCCCATGTCAATTCATCAAAATTTTTAAGATACGGGTCATCTTAGAACCACATTCTTAAGCGGTTTTTAGCTTTGAAACTAAAAAATTTTCAAAAAATGATTGTGTTTGATGATGCTCGGTCGTTAAAACGGCCAGAAACTCACGAAGAAGTGGAAAAATTTTGTTTCCCGGTTTTGAAAAGCCAAAAATTTTAATTTACGACCTTCGACCTCCATTATGAACAAGTATTTACAACTTATTTACATTTTATTTGCAACTATACTTTTCTATTTCGAAAACTACTCTTTATTTCGAAAATCAGCGTTCCAGTGGCTTCGCATCACGAGTTCTTCCATGTGCACCTAGTGCGTGTGTTGTCCCGCAACCTGCTTGTAAATCCCCCTACACACAAGTCAATTTTTATTTGTTCTTCTTACCTTCTTTTAGTTCTTATTGTATACTAATATCTCCAATTTTAACCCTTCAAACGTCACACTCATTTCCAGTACACAAACAGCGACACGGGGAAGAAACTCTGCGGAAACGTGTCAAGAACGGACAACTATGTGGCGCCGAAATGTGTCCTAACAAGTATGTCTTTTTCTTCTCTTTTCTATAAAAAGAATGTTTCAGAAGTGTTCGATACATGCCCGTGTCCAGCAGCTGGTGAGTGCACTAAAAGAAAGCAGAGCTCTAGCAATAAGCTTTCAAAAGGAATTTAACAAAAATTAATATTGTCTCAACAGCTAATCGCTAAATATCTTGTAGCTATGTCGACTTTTCAGTTCTCTGGACCGAGTAGTCTAACGCTGGAACGTGCTACGCCACTTGTGGTCTTTGCAGAACCGTCTAACCAACGAGAACGTGTCGATCGTCGTCCTATAGCTGTCCATGCCCGTGAGTTTCATATTCTTTTGCGTTTAAGTGAACTTCTAAGACAGATTTTCAAAAAAAAAATAAAGCCAGTCAAACATTACCAATACAACTTCTAGCGGAGCGAAAACCCAAAATGTCCACCGTCAGAAAACGCCATGTACCGGAAACACGTGCTGTAACGGGAACAAAGTGGTGGGTGAATTGGAGGATCAAAGTTATAAACTTACAAATTTTACACATGTTTATGATTGTTATTACCGTTCGAGCATTGCAATTTTACAAATTTGGGAATAATAACCGAAAAGGAAATTGATTCCTGTTTTTCAGGTGAAAATCTTGGGAACAAATCCGGTTGTATACCATGCAGCTGCCACCCTATGAACTACTCCCGCTGCCCACATGTTCGAAGGTTGTCCGATAGGCCTTCCCTTGATAATATGTAGTTTTAGACGACAACCAAAGCCACAACAAAGGCAACCACAGCTCCGAAAAGTAAGCACAAAAATAAAGCTGACAAGGCCGATGTTATTATATCTACTATATTTAAAAGAGCAGTGTCTATCCGTCTGTCCGACTTTACGCAACTTTTATCTCGAGAATGGAAGGGACTAGAGCTCCAAAAACAACACCCTTATAGGTTTTTTGGCTCATCAAAAATGAAACGACTTGATGTTTGAAAGTAAGAAAAATTTTTAAGATTGCAAATCGTGCACATTCGCTCAGTTGAACGCGTTGAACGGAAACGGAAATGGTTTCTACACTCAAGGAGCCATCGAGTGAGTTCTACTATTATAAATTCATATAAGGTTAACTTTAGAACGCTAGATAATTACAAAGCTCATGCATCCACTTATTTTCAGAGTTGATGGTGTGACGGGTTGTAACATCTGTGGTTAGAGCTGTAACACGACCACTTCGATGGTAAGTTCTTTGGTTCAACATTTTTCAAGAAGATATTAAAGGGGGGTATTAATCGCGGCCGGGTGACCATAAAAATTTTTTTACAGCAACCACCTGTTTTTTTATTTTTATATCGCTGATTTGATTTGAGTGATTTGATGGGTTTACAAATTTTTGGAGACGCTGCAAGGCTCGCGTAGTTCATCTACAAGGTAATTGCGAAAGTAAAGCAAAAGTCAGGCATTATGTTTTCTTTTTTTTGAGGCAAATGAGGCAATCTTTCTTTGACTCAAACTCATTCGTCTCATTCGCACAATGTCATTTCGTTTCTCCGACGTCGTATCCTTTGTGGTACCCATTACTAAAAACCAGAAATTATTAATATTCAGAAAAGAACAATAGGAAAACATGTTCAAACAATTTTAATTAGACCACAACCAATATTCCATAATTATGTCCTTTGGGTTTATCGTAATTTCTCTAAATATTTTTTTAGCCAACGAACAACGAGTTATTTTAAGTGCTTAAAGGGGGGTATTAATCGCGGCCGGGTGACCATAAAATTTTTTTTACGGCAACGACCTGTTTTTTTTATTTTAATATCGCTGATTTTATTATAAAAAGAATAAAAATCACCCGGCTAGAGTGATTTGATGGGTTTACAAATTTTTGGAAACGCTGCAAGGCTCGCGTAGTTCATCTACAAGGTAAGTGCGAAAGTAAAGCAAAAGTCAGGCATTATGTTTTCTTTTTTTTCTTTAGACTTTCGATCTACACTTTTGGTTTTTAACATCTCTAGATGCCTTTTTCAAGATGGAGATTTTATTTTTAGATAATGCAAAAGATCATTAAGCTAATCTAGCTTATGGTCTTCTAAATACTCTTGTTTTTTCGAAAGCCAAGAAAACTTATGTTACGAAACAAAAGAAAGCCACAATCGAATGGAAAAAAGATCTAATTGCGTCAATCGAAGCGCTGAATATGGAGGAGATCCAGTCATTTCTGCTGAGGATGCGCTGGAAATTGACTAAGATAGGAAGCCGATTTGAGAAACTGCTGTACTTGAGCGAAGATGAAAGTGAGCAAGAGGAAGAATTATAGATTAACAACTTATTTTTATTGTTTTTTGCGCTTTTTATTTTGTTTTTCAATTTATCTGCAATTAAAACTCAATCGATCTAGACTGTGCTGAGGTGTCTGATGAGTGACGCTCTTGTTTTTTCCAAGCCTTGCAGTGTCTCCAAAAATTTGTAAACCCATCAAATCACTCTAGCCGGGTGATTTTTATTTTTTTATAATAAAATCAGCGATATTAAAATAAAAAAACAGGTGGTTGCCGTAAAAAAAATTTTACTAACCAAGCTTTACTAACTAGTTAGTAAGTTAGTTAGTAAAGTGTTAGTAGTTAGTAACAAGTAAACAAGTGACTAATTTTAAGGTTAACTGCCAAGTCTTGGGCACAGATATGACAACAGTGATTGCCAATGACGACACACATTGTGGCTATGTAAGTTCTTACCTTTTTTCTTCTTGTTGTAAGATACTCCAGATCAACTTCAGACACATTTTAGATCAACAATGACAATGATGGACGATATCAATACTCAAGCAATGGTGCCTGGCAATTCAAGACGGTAAACTTTTTGTGAAAGCTTTCATTTCCAAAAGCCTAAATTCAGGCTGCTGGTGAATACACAGATATGGGCAAGTTCACATGCTCCAAGGGTGCCTCTTGCTGATAAAAACCTGTACTTCACTTCAATTAACGTGCCAACAAAACTTCTTTATCTTTGATCCTTGTTTTATTGTATGCTCACTAATAAACGCTTTAATAAAATGTCAACATCGTCAACAATAAAAATAAAATGTCAAATGTTAATGTAATTTTGGTTTTCATCAAATAACTAGTTCTTAATCTAGTTAATCTAACGATTAACACCAAGACCTTCCGAAAGTGTCTCGAAGAAGTTTTGGAACGTGTCCCCGTCAAGGGGATGCACAAATGAAATGATAAAATGGGAATCTAAAAGCTTTCAAGCTTGGTTTTGTTTTGCAAATACGTAAAAGTAAGTGGAAAGTATGATATTTTCAGGTGTCGGTGCGATACATGGCAGCCCGCGATATGGCAAATTGTCTAGAAAAAGAGCTGGCACGCCAAATTACTGAATTTAACTTTTCTAAAATACCTTTGCCGAATGTCGATTTAGCCTCTGATCCGGAAAATGAATTTCTGTGACTTTTAAAAGCATCGTTTCAGTTTGGGGCACTAATCTCCATCATATCTTCGATTTTTACCGCGCATTTTTTCAATTCTTGACCTTTAAACCACTACTTTTTAGTTTTAAACCAACTGGGGATATGCCTTACGAGAGAAACGACGCACTGGTTTAAAAAGTGAAATTTTAGAAAAAACTGATCACTCAGTTCACATTTTTACTCCCAGGCACAATTTTTCAGCTCCCTAGTTCAAAATTTGAAATTTCACATACAAATTTTCATGTGTAAATTAGAACAAAAATCAACTAATATTTCATGTTAAACCAAACCAATTAAACATTTTATTATCAAGTAAAGTTAGCAGTAAAGATTTTTGTAAAAAAAAAGCAGTGAAAAAATTTACTTTCCAGTTTCTAATCGGATTTCTTGACATCGGGAAACTCGTTGAGGGTTTGATTAAATTGCTAAACAAATTAACTTAAATCCTTTTAAAACCCCAATCAACTCACCTTGACTTCAGCATCGAATCTGCGCAAATGAGGCAAGTAATTCTCAGCGGATGATTCAAATTTGGACTTGATCTTTCTAAAGAACAAACGTGTTGTTTTAAAATGTTAAAATTTACGTGAATGACTTGTGTTTCTGGTGAAGACCACGCTGACCAACGCGAAAATTGAGTGACCCATGATTGCAATGGCTTTCTTGTACAGAAACCCGGCTAGCTTCTCGGATCGAAATGTGGAGTGATGAACTGAAATTCGGAGATGCTTAGATACGATTAATTGCATTGTGAGCCTTTGTAAATAGTTGACAGCTGATGGGTTCCAATGATAGCGATCAGTAAGCTTATTGCCATCAGCTAAACTCGGATTTTAGGAAGAATAGTTGACTCTACGCTGGAATTCGAACATTCTGAATCGAGATTTTTGGTTGAGATGGAAATCAGCCTCAATAAATATGCTTTATTCGGCACTTTATTCGCAAAATACATCAAAATAATTATCAATTAGAAGTCTTCCATATAATCTTGTATTCGGATTTCCTAGACATCAGCGGTCTCGTTGAGGGTTTGAATCAATTGCTAAACAAATTGAATTAAATTCTTTTAAAACCCTATTAACTCACGTTAACTCCCGTGTCGAATTTGCGTAAACAAGGTAAGTAATCCTCAGCATATGATTCGAATGTGGATTTTATTTTTCTAAACAAAAAATGTGTTGATTTAAAGTGCCAAAAGATACGCAAATGACTCGTGTTTCTTCCGGTAATCGGCAAAAGTTGATGTGTCCTTGAGAATTTCTTCTTTTGAAAGCAATTTCTAAAGGAATAGGATTTCAAACTGTTTTATTTGATAAAAAAAACCGTTTCAAAGATGTCAATGCCCTCGAGGAGTCCCTTGTGTAGTTCAGGAACCAAATCCTTGTACGTTTTGATGACATTTCTTGACTCTTCTTGAAGTTCCATCAACATTTGGTTAGCCTAAACACATGAAATTATTATGGTACGGCTTTCAATTCCAAACTAACAAAACTAATAACAAGGTGCGAAAGATACCTGTTTTTCGAATAGAGGAATGGCTTCATGCAAACGATGTTTTTTGTAAGCACAAACAGCACAAATCTATAAATACAAAAGGGCTTAACCAATATTAACAATAGCTTACTTCAAAGCTACATGCGCTACAGTAAAACATCTTGTCGATAATATTCTAAAATATCTCTGTATAGATATCAATTTAAGAAGTAGTCATACCTCTTCGTGGCATTCATTGCAGCTACATTCATCCTTGACATTTCTCGTAGCATGCTGTTTCTCGCCGGCAATGATGAAAGCATGCGCTTTCGTCATTGCCTCCATTTGTCGAGTCATTTCGGGCAGCTCATTTAAAAAGCCTAAAGAAAAATTAGTGAATGTAAAGCGAATTCATCTACCATGAAATCGATCTTTCTGTTTGTTGACATCAGTGTACTTAGCAGGTGAGAAGCGATTACAAGTTGGACATTTGATTTCGCAGTAACTTGAATATGTAGTCTCCTGACCTGTCTTCAAACAGCATTTCGTGCAAATGATATGCCCACATGTAAGAGCAAACGATTTCTTTGCCTCAATTTCACCCAAATCTGAAGCAAGATTTTTTAAAGCAAGTCATCAAACTCACATTCATCCTGACAAATTGGACATTCCGGAATTTTGAAAGGCTAAAAGAATCTTTATTCTTTGTAAGTCACAAGTCCAACCTTCACAAGCACATATCCCATTGGAGTTAACATCAGAGCGTTTTCTTGTGACAAAACGTCTAAAACAATTCGATTAATTGATCTCGTTTTTAGTTGAAACAAGATTCCTAATAATAAAATTCACCAATCAAAAAGTAGGCAAAATTGGGACTAGTGGAAGGATAACAAGGTACACATTGATGTTTTCTCTCGTTTTGTGCCAACATCTGCTCTTTCTCGAAACATTCATGGCACATGGCTAATCCACAACACAAATGACGTGGAGATCGAGGCTGATTGGCAACTCGAGCAACTAGAATTTTGAAAATATAACCAAAATAACTTGATATACCGTTTAAAATCCAAACTATTTTGAAATTCATTATTAAAAAGCGAAACTTACACGGTTCCTTGCAAACAATGCAGTTGAGCGATTCGAATACCTTCATTCTCTAAAAATAAAGCATTATAATTATTGGACGACAAATAAAACAAGATATAAAACTCAACTAAATTGCGAATTTATCTTCTAATTAACGAAATTTTAATATATGATGCAAGACTTTTAGATGTTTGACAGCAAAAAGCTTTCTACAAAAATAATAAAAACATGAGGCTTTTTTGAAAATCTAATGAAATGAAACCAATCAAAGGGATCTAATGACTGATGGAAAGTTAACCGTATCTTTTTTCTTTTTTATGTCAGATTGGATTTTCTGAAATTCTGTCGAAATTCAAGATATTCAGGGAGCAGATGAATTGCCAATTTTCTTGACTGAATATTTTCATTTAAAACATTCTCTGAATTAAAATACCGAGCAAAAGTCTTGCAACATCACTTTTTCAAAAAAATCGATGAATTTTTTATAGAAAATGCGACCCGTTTGTAGGGCCCTTTTGTTTTTAATTAGAATGATATATGTACACTTTATTTACAAAAACAAAAAAGTAAATGAAAAAACTACTAAAAATACCCTAAAAATTGGGTGCAAAAGTCTTGCTACATTCTATGTTTCTCATTTTTATTGTTTTCAAATTTATTAATTTACACTAATTTTTGTTTTTTTTCAGATGCCAGGTACCTACTTGACGACTCCCGAAAAAGCAAAAAAAATCATGAAAGCAAGAAAAAAAGGAATTTCTCGAGGCGTTGTCTCCGATCTCTTCAAATGCGATCCATCGACCATTTCTCGCATTGTTTCAAAAGCAAAAACAACTGAACTTATGCACCGAAGAGAGAAAAAAGGACGGCCAAAAAGAACAACAGCAAAAGAGGATCGAATACTCGTGAGGGCTTCCAAGAAGGATCCGAACATGACATCAACCGAGGGAGCTCGGCTGATCAAGGATGTTGCAAACAAGGATATCTCTCGATGGACCGTTTCTCGACGATTGACTCAAGCAGGACTGTATAGACGGAGGGCTGTACAAAAGCCTTTGATGACCGCCGGCCACAGGAAACAACCGCTTCTATTTGCCAGGACGTACCAAAGTTGGAAAAAGCAAGATTTGGCTAACGTGATTTTTGTCGATGAAACAAAAGTGGATATCTTTTCTCCAAAAGGCAACCACTTGATGAGACGACCCATTGGAAAGCAAATACTTCTTAAATATGTGCGACCTACAATGCGAGCAAGCGGAGGATCCATCATGTGTTTTGGTAAGCCTTATTTCTAATACATGCATTAATTTGTCTTTTTCTAGGGGCGATGGCAAAAAATGTGGCAGGTCCGCTCGTCCTCGTCCAGTCAACCATGAATGCTCGCCAGTATATGGAAATACTAGAAGGATGTCTACTTCCATTTGCTCAGGATCACATGGCTCTTGGATGGTTTCTCTACCAGGACAATTCGCCGCTTCACAAGAGCAAGCTCATGCTGGGTCGCACGGTGAATTTCCCAAATGGAGGAAAAGCTCATCTCCCTGGATGGTTTGCCCTTAATAATCTTTTGTTGATCAATGTGCCCCCTATGTCGCCTGATTTAAACGCTATTGAGAATTTATGGGTTTACGTGAAGACAAAGACACGAGGAAAAGACTTTCACACAAAAGTTGACTTATGGTTCTACATACGAAAAGTTTGGAGCTCAATTCGACCAGCAATTCTTCACGAATTAGTCGACTCAATGCCTAAACGACTTGATGAAGTGATTTTGGCAAAAGGTGGGCCGATTGAATATTAACTTTTAATGTTTCTGTATAATGTTGCAAGACTTTTGCACCCAGTTTTTAGGGTATTTTTTTCTAGTTTTTTCATTTACTTTTTTGTTTTACGCTGAACTTCAAATTTGTTTTTGTAAATAAAGTGTACATGTATCATTCTAATTAAAAACAAAAGGGCCCTACGAACGGGTGGCATTTTCTATAGAAAATTCATCGATTTTTTTGAAAAAGTGATGTTGCAAGACTTTTGCTCGGTATTGTATTATATAAATATTATACAAAAATTAGGCTTTCTCTTTTCTTAGATTTTCATCATTCATACTTTTTCTTACGAAGTATCTCCCGTTCACTTGATAACTAGAAACTAGAGAAAAGTTGAAACACGAGTTCCCAAAGCGGAAGTAGTAAAACAAAAATGAAGTAATTGAGTCAAATCCACAGGGAGTCACCGTTTTTTATTCTTGAATTATTCTTTTACCTATGACAGAAAAGCTCAACTAAAACTCGGAGCAAAAAGAATTCTTGGTTTTCGTCCTCAAGCAAAAAGATTCTGTTGCCCTTGAAAAATGCAAGCAATCACTATGACCTCGTTGATTATTCCAGCTATCGGAATCATTCTCAATTTCTTTCTTCTCTTCGTAATCCTCACCGAGAAGCGCCTCCGAAGTCGCTATTCGAATTTTCTCATTGTCATTGTCCTCTACAACATTTTCTATGCTCTTTGCAATTTGGTCTTTGATCCAGTGGGTTTATTTAACATAGGGCATGAAAATCCTTGGCAAGCTATTTTAGTACTTGTGCCTCACAATCAAACTGATATCGTTTTTGAAATCGAAAAGCTGCATACTGAACAAATACAACAGAATAGAAACTGGCTTAACTAATAAATATTGAATGTTTATGGTTTTTGTGCATAGTATTTAATTGTTAATGATATAAAAAGTTACTGTACATGAAAATTGACGAGCAAAAGAATAACAAGTACCTACGAGAGTCTACGAGTGAGTCGTAGTTTTCCCGCTTAGTCGTAGTTGTATATGTGTGAATTAAAAGTAGTGTTTGACTTCGAGATTGACTCCGTTGGGGAGGTTTCTAGGCCCGAAGACCTATAGGTCCAAATGACTTCAAGACTCGAAGGCCTATCCGCCATTTAAGGACATCAAGGCCTAACCGTTGGTGTACAAGGTGACCGCGAATTATAACGACAACTTTTTAGAAAGGTGGCTGGGAAATGTCTAATTTATTTTAAAAGTGTCAAGTGTTATATAGAGATTTGTAGCCCTAATCCTCAGCAACATTTATCTACCCAAAACTCCTCGATTCGACTTATACAACTCATTTAATAAGCGCTTGAATCGCTAGTCGACATCTCTCCGGCGAATCTGTCATTGTGGGAGCTTGACATCAACTGAAATTTTGGTTATGCTATTTCAGTCAAAACAGTTAAGTGAAATTCTTAATGTTATTAAGTGATGCTAAATGCTATTTTTGCATTGAAGAAATGTTAGCTTTTCTTAACAATTTTTAATAGAGAAAAGCGACCAAATGAGACCAAATGGAGACAGATTCACTGGCCGCCTAGAGCTCATTCAAGCGCTTGTTAAATGAGTTGTAAAAGTCGAATCGGGGAGTTTTTGGTAGGTAAACGTTGCCGAGAATTAGTAAACGTAAACGCTGCCGAGAATGTAGATAAAAGTTGTGGTTTGCCCGGTTTCGTACCTTGACCAAGACCGGGATGTAAAGATGGCTGGGACTTGTCATTTAAGTTATTTTTTACATTTGATATGTGAAGTGGGTATAGGAAGTACAAATACCATTATATTTCTAGGTGTTCATCAATGACGAGCATGGGTACACAATGTTTTCCTTTCGCTTCATCTCAGTTGGTTCACGATGGTCATATTGGGCGATGATAGCAATGAATATGGCATTTGTCACCGGGTTTGGCTTTGCAGCCGTGCACACATTATATCGATATTGCACGATAACACAGTGAGTTGACCTACAATGTGAGATTGAAGTTTTGTTTTGACTTCAGTTTTGACTTGAAGCCAGCTTTCTCGATTGGTATGTTTTTAACACATTCACCATGAGGTTTTTTGATTTTTGCCTAAGTTATTTCCCTTCCAGCTCGTCTAAAAATGCTTACAGGCAACCGATGCACTTAAGTTGGAAGTCAAAATGAAGAGAAATGTTCACAGATCATTTATCTGAAACCAGTTTAAAGAAATATTGAGTTTGAAAAAAGTTCAGAATGTTTTAGCATGAGAAATTTTCCGGGTCACCGGTCACGGGAATTAATGTGCATTCAAAGGTTCATAACTCTCTTCAAAGCCAATATTTTTTCAAACAGTTTCCAGATAAATGATCCTCAAATATTTCTCTTCATTTTGCCCCCTAACTTAAGTAAATCGGTTGCTTGTGAGCGTTTTTAGACGAGCTGGAATGCAAATAACTTACACACAAGTAAAAAAAACCTCGTCGTGAATGTGTTAAGTTTGATAGAGGTTATTATGTTGGTTTCTAATGCTGTTTATAGACGCTACACGTTTATCTTTGAGACGACGAGAGGCATCTGCTGTGTCATTTGTTTCTTTATCACCTACAATACCATGTGGTTAACGGTGGTGGCCCTCGTGCAGCAGGTTGGTGCCGGATAGTCGGAGTTTTTTATTTTGCATAAAAAATGATACATTCACTGATACACTGATACATTTTTAGCCAAATCGAGTTCGACTCGGGGATCGTGGACGAATCATCAACAATTTGTATCACGTAAATCTCACCGATGACGGCTTCGTCGGACCACAATATTGGGTTGGACTATAATTATGCGAATAAACAAAAAAAATGATAAGAAGCTTTTTGCTACAGGATAAATTTTGTAACTCTAGGATTCAACCGGTTGGCGATTGCCGGATTGCATTGGTGCTTTCGTTTTGTCGTGCCTATCCGGTGGGGTTTTCAACATGAATGCCTTCATCACATTTAAATTGTTGGTTTTTGAAGCGATGATTGGCTTGAAGTAATCAAAAAACGATTTGTTTTTGAATCTAAATTTCTTGTGTGTACATTCTTCTAGGAGTCATTTCTAAATCAGAGCACTTTTGACATAGCTGACATGATTACAGAAGATTTTTCTTATGTTTAAACTCAAATAAAATGCTCTCAGACATCGACTCGTCAAACTGTCCGTCTGCTCGCGCACTTCGAGAAACATTCAAATGCAACTCGTGCAGATTTTGGCCACTCAGGTTCCTGTCACTTTTTGATTTATCAAAAATTTTAGCTT
Organism: Mesorhabditis belari; assembly: GCA_958450365.1. NCBI lineage: Eukaryota > Metazoa > Nematoda > Chromadorea > Rhabditida > Rhabditidae > Mesorhabditis > Mesorhabditis belari. Next base: position 1,172,529 of record CAUEEP010000909.1, read on the forward strand.
TTCTCGACGCTCATCACCGAAATCATCCCCTTTGTTATTTTGACCGTCGGTGGCTTCTTTGGTGAGTTATAAAATTTTAATGTCACGGTGTTGGATCAGAGAAACATATTGATGTTGTCATTCTTCAGGGCTATCCTTTCTTGGACCATACACCGGTCTAATGGCCAGCATGTTCCCCGTGCTTGATGTCCTCATCATCGTTGGTCTTGTCCGGGCTTTCCGACTACGTGCAATGGAGATCGTCAACATTGTCGTTAAAAAGACACCAGGACCTTTGTAAGTTTGAGAAAACTTGAGCAAACCAAAAGTGGCATGCCACCATAAAAAAGTAGGCATACCAAAGTTACCAATAGGGTTAACACTACCGAATGAATTATATTTTAAACGCTTTCTAACATTTGCCAAGTAGAGAGTTCATATTTACAGAAAAGCCTCAATTTTCGCTTTACCATCGGCAACTGTCGGATCGATGAGAAAGAGCGTCAGCGTTGCAAAGGAAGAACAACAATGATGTAAAATATCTACTTGAATGCTTCTTAAATATTTACCCAATCAAATGTGTGTTTGTGGAATGCGGAATTTTCGAAATAAAATTTATAATTATATAATTATTTAAAAAAACACAACGAAATTCTGAAAGATTGAAGTATAGAAATTGAGAGAGCGTTAAGTCTGGGACAGAAGCCGTAACGGGTCAACCCCCGCTACGACTTACTTGGCTTTGATAAAATCTCTACACTAGAAAACCCACAATGGTCATCGTATCGTTACCCAAACATTCGTCGAATCATATTGGGCTTAGCTGACAAATTCGGCAAACTGTCCCATTTGTAGACGATTCCGAAATAGTTTTGACAATTTAACCAGACACAATGGAGATTCGCTGTTGGCATTTCAACAAATAGCTCGCCAATATTGTCTACTATTTATTTTTAAATATTACAACTATTTAGAAAAAATTACTTAAAAAAATGAGACAATACTTTTAAAAAATGTCTATGTGATGACAAAAGAAAGCTTTTTTAGTCGGAAATAAAGTCTAATGATTCACAAAAAAAGCCGTAAATCCATAGGAACTAAAACATTGAACACTTTTAAATCAAATCAAATAAGAGCTTTCCTAAAAAGTCAAGTTTTGAATTGGTAGTTATTCTAAAAAACAAAGTTTGTCTGTCTGTGATTTTCAGAGGAAAGCAATCACGCTGCTTGAGCTGATACATTTGATAAGTAAATTGACCACAAAGAAACCGATAAGTGCCATTGTTTTTCAATTAAACATCAACAAATTTCAATCTATTTCTTTTCTTTCCTTGCTGTTCTTTTTCCTTCTTTCAGTTTATCAAAAAAATGTTTCCATTCGCGCCATTTCCGTTTGCAAAAACCGTATAATCAATTGATAAAGCCACTCAAATTGAATGCTATTACAATTCGAAATGTTACGCATTTTCTTTTCTAAACTTTTTTGATTTAAAAACTAGAAGACGAAGAACCTTTATCTTATGCCTGATATTGAAGCAGAAGTCCATTCGAGTGAACCCATTTTTCCCAACAGCATTCACATTCTCAAAGACTCCGATTAATGAATCAGTGAAATCTAGATCTTCATCTATCATCTTCATCTTCAAAAACTAAAAGAAGTTAATGTTTACAGCAAAACTTTCGTTTGTCCTCTTCATTCAAAATCTCTTTACACTACTAATTTTCTCTCCAAAATGTAATTTTCATTTTTTTGTTTCCGTAATGATCGTGAGCTTTTAAAAGCCAGCTCTTCATTAAAAATAACTCAAAACTTCATTAAAAATAGCCCGAATTCCCGCCGAAATTTCTCAATTTACATTTCTTATCTGTGACATTGCTCTTGGCACTTACAGTTTTAATTGTCCCTTGTATGGACCAATTTTTGATGTTCAGTGATAAACTTTTCTTTCATATTTCTTTTTATTTCTATTGCTTTTCTAACTTCACACATTTCAGTGAATGTACCTACTCCGACGAGTCTTGCCGTTAACGGGATTGATCGGTGCCGCTCATTGCTACACAAAAGAGTCTGACTACGGGGAAAAGTTAGTTTTTCTTTTAAAATTTTTTTAAAAGATTGATTCCATATGATTTCTAGCAAAAACGTTTTCTAAAACTTGACTGTAACATTGGAAAAATCATTCTTTTTAGTCTTGCCGGCACCCCCTCCCACGAGGTTTTCCCTCGCCAAAAGTGGAACTCCAATTGGGATTTGTGAGTTTTCCTTTCAAAAACCCCAAAGCTCTTCATTAAAATGGTTTTCGAACAATATTTTGGCTTTTAGACGAGAACCAGTCACAAACAGCGACACGGAGAATTCAACTAGTGACTTCGAAGAAAAGATTCCGACAAAGAGACGAAACATCATTCTGATTCGACATGGACAATATGTAATCGACTCAAAGGATCGATGGTTGACTGAACTTGGTTCGGATTTTGTTGTCATGAGAAGAAAAATTGGCATTGGTCCGATGAAAAGAAATTTGCCTTTAAATCTTAAAATTTGAGTCTTCAAGTTCTTTAAAAAATCAGGTTAAGCTGTAGATTTTCTTGCTGATTTGCTAAATTCAAGGTTTATTTCAGGGAAAGAGCAAGCCGCCCTTATTGGAGAACGTTTAGCTGCCAGTGGTTTAAAGGTGAAATTCCGTTTGCGAAAATTTCTTTTAGTGCTCGTTTTCAGTTCACAAAACTGACCATGTCAACGATGAATCGAGCCACCGAAACGGCGAACATCATCCTCACAAAGGTTTGTGTTCAATTCTATTCGTTTTTTTATTCGTTAGACTTGTCGTGAATGTAAAATATTAGAAAGACTATTGAATGAAACTTTGTCAATTACGAAAACTGTGGTCGATAAGGCTTTTGGATATCCCCGAATCTACGGAGAAAGCCTTTTATCGCTATTTTTGCTTTTATTTACTGCAATAAAGTTAAACTCCTGAAAATAAGGCTTTTCATTTTGCAATTTTCACTTTGCAAGTGTTAAATAGTTGTGATAGTGCCAAGTTCCTTCACTTTGAACAAAGTTTGCACTAATATGGAAAAACTTTGTTGGTGCGTTGGTGCGTATTCAAGGCATCTACCATTGAACCACAAAGAGACGCGGGCTCACAAGAAATTACAAAGCTCAAAGTATATTTTTTGCAATAACACTTACCTAAACAAGTTCTCGTTTAGTTGCCCGAAAGCTTGCCACGGTCAAGCGACTCGCTGTTGGAGGAGGGCGCTCCCTATCCACCTGAACCGTCGCATCTCACATGGAAGCCTGATATGCAAGTGAGATATGAAAACAAGAAAGTAGAACAAAATGATTTTCAAGCATTTCTATCGTGAAGGCTCACGAATCGAGGCCGCTTTCCGCAAGTACATTCACCGTGCACCGCCCGAACAAGCCGAGAACAGCTATGAGGTGGACTTTAAAAAGAGCATTACGAGACTTGAAAAACGTAAACTAGCTTTTTGAATAAAAAAACAATTGCAGATCATCGTATGCCACGGGAACGTCATTCGCTATTTTGTCTGCCGGTTGGTTCTTTTCCCTTGGAATAAAAAATCGTTACCTATTGAGTCCTATGATCAAACAATCACTAATAATTGAGATACTGAATCCATTTTATTTCTTTCTGGTTTCTCCCAAACTTTCTCTAAAAGCTGGTGGTTATCGGACATTTGATACACGCCCCGCTCCTTTTGCCATTGGCAATCTAACTTTTAGCTCAAATATCTTGGTGTTGGGCTGTCCAATTTAAATAGTTTTTGTACCAATCGATAAGAGGAAGACTTGGCGCATCCAATTATACAAAATACCAAATACAAAAACTATTTAAATTTAAATTTAAAACAGCCCAACAGCAAGATTGCCAAAGGGGGCGGGGCATCAAATGTCCCACAGTCAGAGCTGGTTTACATTATTAAAAAGTTGAATACATGCATCTCCCCAAATTGACTTTTGTAACATGTTAAAGTTGTCAAACAGGAAATATTCTGTGAAATATCACTGACAAAATACACCAAAAGCAACTCGGAGACTTCCTAATTTTAGTGCCCTTCAATTCCCCGTCGAAGGATGGCTTCGATTATCTCTTGCCAATTGTTCGCTCGCTTCGTTGATCGTTTACCCGGATGGCACTGTGGCACTCAATGGTTTTGGAGATCTCGGCCATATTCCACATGATAAAATCACTTACAATTGAATGTTTTCTTTCGTTCTTCTGCTATTAATAACATGATACTGGTATAAATCATTCCGTCTGCTAATCTGTCAATTCCATCATAAAATTAATCGTCATAACACTAAACACTACAAGCTTTTCAAACAAGTTGTCCTCATTTTCTATCAATAATTTTTCTAAATCTAGTAGAAAATAATGAAATTGAGCTTATTTGCTTGATTTTTGAGAAATTGAGCTTGGAACAGGTAATCAATACTTATGTTCCAATCCAACAGAAGGGCGATGGAGTGTTTTTCATCGCTTTTCGAATCAAACAACCTCATTTGGGTAGAGGGAAATAGAAAATTCGTAAAAGAAAAAAATATAAAAATAAAAATATGTTATATTGTTAATTTGATACCCAAGCGCGCAGAAACAAACGTACTGGTGTCGAGATTTGAGCGTTTATTTGAGAGTAAACTTGAGATTTGACGTTTATTTGAGAGTAAACGGGGTGGCGTATGGTTTTGCACCGGGTGAATTTTCGTTTTTTGGCTGTTCCATTTTCCCTATTCATGCTATGTCGACGATTTTTGGGGTTTTTGACGATTTTTGGGGTTATTTTTGGTCCTGAAACTAACTACGTTTTCAATTTTTTTGTCACTGGCACGGGAGCCGCAGAAAATTGAAATTTAGGGGGTGGCGTATGGTTTTGCACCGCACTGTAGGAGTGTCACGTAGTCTAAGTTTACTCTCAAATAAACGCTCATATCTCGACACCAGTACGTTTGTTCCTGCGCGCTTGGGTATCAAATTAAATTAGAGAGGATGGGTGATTTTTTTGCAAGACAAAAGTGACAAAAAAAACTGATTTTTCATAATTTTTCAATCATTTTGTTCTAAGCGCTGGTTAATGCTAAAAATATATCTTATATTGTTAATTTGATACCCAAGCGCGCAGAAACAAATGTACTGGTGTCGAGATCTGAGCGTTTGTTTGAGAGTAAACTTAGACTACGCGACGCTCCTATAGGGGGTTCTTCTATTAGAGCTTTTACGGTATCTGCTCTCTGAATATCTTATGTAAAAAAAAAAAAAAAAAAAAAAAAAGGGGAATTTAAAGAGTTTAAAAAAAATTTTAAAAAAACATATTTTTTTTTTTTTAAAAAAAAAATTTTTCGCCCCAACACCTAAAAAAAAATTAAAAAAGGGGTGAAAAAAAAAAAAATTTTTTTATTTATTTCACACACAAACTCTCAATTGAATTTCTTTCTTGCGTTCATTTTTTCTTGTTGATTGTTCAATGATTCTTTAGGAAATGAATGTGTTTGAATCGCTCAACTGCATTGTCTGCAAGCAACCGTATAGGTTTTAGCTTTTCAGTTATGGATTTCGAAAAAATCTAGATTTTAAAGCGTAAATAAGTGGGTTTTTGTTTTATTTGCCAATCTTTCAGTTGCTCGAGTTGCTAATCAACCTCGATCTCCATTTCCGTTGCGCTGTGGATTGGCCATGTGCTATGAGTGTTTCGTGATAGAGGGTAATACGGGCCAGAAAGAAAGAAAACACCAATGTGGAACGAACTGTATCGGTTTCGACAACGGAAACTTTGCCTACTTTTTGATTGGTGAGTTTTATTCTGATTTTTGTTTTGAGTAAAAGCTGATTAATCAATCGAATTGTTTTACACGTTTTGTCACAAGAAAACGCTTTGATCTTTACTCCAAAGGGATATTTGCTTGTGGAGGTTGCATTTGGGATTTACAAATCATAGCCTCTTTTAGCCTTTCAAAATTCCGGAATGTCCAATTTGTCATGGTGAATGTAGGTTTGATGACTTGCTTTAAAATATCTCGATTTAGATTCCAATGAACTTGAGGCAAAGAAATCGTTTGTTCTTTGTTGTGGGCATATCATTTGCACGGAATGCTGTTTGAAGACACGTCAGAAGTTACAGAAGTTACAGAAGTTATCAGTCAAATGAATATCGAATCACTTGTCCAACTTGTCGAACGAATACGTACACTGTTGTCAACAAAGAGAAAGATCAATTTCATGGTAGATGAATTCTTTTTCCATTCACGATTACAATTTCTTTTTCGACTTTCTAAATGAGCTGCCCGAAATGACTCAACAAATGGAAATAATTGAGGCAGCTTTAATGAATGCTAAGGATGCACGTAGCTGCAACGAATGCCACAAAAAGGTATGCCTACTTAAATTGATTTCTATTGTATTTTAGAATATTGTCGACGAAATGTTTCATTGCACTAAATGTGGTTTTGAAGTAAGCTATTGTTAATATTGATTAAGCTCTTTTTTTTATAGATTTGTGGCGCTTGTGCTTACAAAAAACATCGTTCGCATGAAGCCATTCCTCTATTGGAAAAACAGGTATCTTTTGCATCTTGTTATTAGTTTTGTTAGTTTAGAATTGAAAGGCGTACCATATTAATTTCATGTGTTTAGGCTAACCAAATGTTGATGGAACTTCAAGAAGAGTCAAGAAATGTCATCAAAACGTACAAGGATTTGGTTCCTGAACTACACAAGGGACTTCTCGAGGGCATTGACATCTTTGAAACGGCATTTTTATCAAATAAAACCAATTGAAGTCGATATTTCTTTAGGAATTGCTTTCGGAAGAGGACACTCTCAAGGACGCATCAACTTTTGCCGATTTACAGGAGAAACACGAGTCATTCACGTAAGTTTTCAGATTTCGAAACGAAACATTTATTGTTTAGAAAAATTAAGTCCAAATTTGAGTCATCTGCTGAGAATTACTTGCCTCATTTGCGCAAATTCGATGGTGAAGTCAAGGTGAGTTGATTGGGGTTTTAAAGAGAATTTAATTTAATTTGTTGAGCAATTGATTCAAAGCCTCAACGAGACCCCTGATGTCTAGGAAATCCGAATGCAAGATTATATGGAAAACTTCTAATTTTGTAATCCGTTTCGTACAATTCTTTTGATTAACAACTCCCTCATTCTAGACTTTGAATTTTTCATTTTTAACTTTAATCTTGGCATTTTTTGTTGTATTTTTGATCAACTTCCAGGGATTTCCAGCTTTTGCCTCATAAATCCCCTCGTTTCCCCACTCAATTTTTTTATTGAAAATTTATGTGAAGATTAGCATAGTTCTTTCGCATTTCCCCTAAAATAGCGATCAGATCCTTTAAATTTTAAATTTATTGAAAAAAATAAAAAAAGTTGTTGAATCTGATGAAAAGGTGAAATCTGATTGTTCTCCATCTCTGAGACCCTAGCTACATTTAAAAATATATAAATTCACACGAATAATGTGGTACAAACAATACACAAGCACTGCCCCTAGCACCACCGAGTTACCAAGTTTCCAAGTTTACCACCGAGTTTCAAAGTTCGACCTAGTCTATTTTGTAGCAAATTTTTTGTTGATTCCGAATATCGAGATCATTTGTGAGTAATGGGTTCAGATTTTCGATTTAAATCCGCTTGAAGTTTGTTTGTGAAGAAGAAACAGTTTTTGCGTTTGCGCTAATTATCTGACTGCGCGAGTATCAAGCTCTGCGTTTGCGCTCACCGAAGCTCTTAGCCAGTCGGCCATGGCGGAGACTTTCACTCTCTCATTAAAGGTGATTTAAAAAGACTCGTGAAGCGAAATCTTGAGAGCAAACAGACAAACAAACATTTACCAACATAAATATCAAATCTTCTCCCGAAAGTAGTTACTTTTAGTAGTTGTAAAGTTTTCTTCATGCGTGTCACCACTTCGGTGGCTTCGACATCAAAATGTCCAACTGATGGGAAATTCTCTTACCACCCTCAACACACAAACTCTCAATTCGATTTCTTTCTTGCGTGATTTTCTTTTTGTTGATTGTTCAATGATTCTAATGCTTTCTTTTTAGGAAATGAGAGTGTTTGAATCGCTCAACTGCATTGTCTGCAAGCAACCGTGTAGGTTTTAGCTTTTCAGTTATGGATTTCGAAATAATCTAGATTTTAAAGCGTAAACAAGTGGGTTTTTGTTTGATTTGCCAATCTTTTAGATGCTCGAGTTGTTAATCAACCTCGATCTCCACGTCAGCTGAGTTGTGGATTGGCCATGTGCAACGAATGTTTCGTGGAAGAGGAAGAAATGGACGAAGAAGAAAGAAAGCATCAATGTGAACTTGGTTATTGCTTCGATAACCGCAACTTTGCCTATTTTTTGATTGGTTGGTGAATTTTCTTATGAATTTTGTTGAAACTAAAAACGAGATCAATGAATGGTATTCTTTCAGACGCTTTGTCACAAGAGGAAGCTCTGCTCTTTACTCCAATGGGATATTTGCTTATGAAGGTTGGATTTGGGATTTACAAATCATAGTGATTCTTTTAGCCTTTCAAAATTCCGGAATGTCCAATTTGTCATGATGAATGTAAGTTTGATGACTTGCTACATTTCTTTTTGCTTCAGATTCGGATCAAATTGATGAGAAGAAATCGTTTGCTCTTCAATGTGGGCATATCATTTGCACAGAATGCTGTTTGAAGAAAGCTGTTATTCCAAGAAGTTATAAGAAAACTGTTATTGCAAGAAGTTATAAGGAAACAACATGTCCAACTTGTCGCATTGTTACGTCCACTCAGCTCAACAAACAGAAAGACCGATTTCATGGTAGATGAATTCTCTTACATTCACTAATTCTTCTTTAGATTTTTTAAATGAACTACCCGAAATGACTCAACAAATGGAAACAATTGAGGCAGCTTTGATGAATGCTAAGGATGCACGTAGCTGCAACGAATGCCACGAAAAGGTATCACTTCTTAAATTTATTTCTATGAAGATATATTTTAGGATACTATCGACAAGATGTTTTACTGTAGCGCATGTAGCCTTGAAGTGAGTGATTGTTAGCATTGAAAAATACTTTTTAATCTACAGATTTGTGCTATTTGTGCTTACAAAAAACATCGTTCGCATGAAGCCATTCCTCTATTGGAAAAACAGGTATCTTTTGCATCTTGTTATTAGTTTTGTTAGTTTAGAATTGAAAGGCGTACCATATTAATTTCATGTGTTTAGGCTAACCAAATGTTGATGGAACTTCAAGAAGAGTCAAGAAATGTCATCAAAACGTACAAGGATTTGGTTCCTGAACTACACAAGGGACTTCTCGAGGGCATTGACATCTTTGAAACGGCATTTTTATCAAATAAAACCATTGAAGTCGATATTTCTTTAGGAATTGCTTTCGGAAGAGGACACTCTCAAGGACGCATCAACTTTTGCCGATTTACGGGAGAAAAATGAAACATTCACGTAAGTTTTAACATTTTAAAACAACACATTTGTTCTTTAGAAAGATCAAGTCCAATTTTGAGTCATCCGCTGAGAATTACTTGCCTCATTTGCGCAGATTCGATGCTGAAGTCAAGGTGAGTTGATAGGGGTTTAAAAAGGATTTAATTTAATTTGTTTAGCAATTGAATCAAGCCCTCAAGGAAATCCGAATACAAGCTTATATGGAAAACTTCTATAATTCTTTGGATCTGTTTTGCGAATAAAGTGCCGAATAAAGCATATTTGTTGAGGCAGCTTTCCATCTCAACCATAAATCTCCATTCAAAATGTTCGAATTTCAGCGTAGAGTCAACTATTCTTCCTAAAATCCGAGTTTAGCTGATGGCAATAATCTTACTGATCCTTATCATTGGAACCCGTCAGCTGTCAACTATTTGCAAAGGATCACAATGCAATTAATCGTATCTAAGCAACTCCGAATTTCAGTTCATCACTCCACATTTTAATCCGGAAGCTAGTCGGGTTTCTGTACAAGAAAGCCATTGCAACCATGGGTCGCTCAATTTTTGCGTAGGTCGGCGTCGTCTTCACCGCTTCGCCCTACAAAGAGATTTGCGTTGAGAGCTTTTTAGAATGTCAGGTAGGGTTTTGTGGTCAAAAACTATTGATATGACAAGCCACAGGCTGTAGAAGACATTTGTTTTAGAATTACTTCGATACATCGATCTCAAAAGATTTCTCGCAAGAGCCACGTCTTCTCGTGTTCCGAAATAGACCCATAATCTGCGTGGGTATCGCTTTCGCGGCCCCATTTTTCTCGGTGGCTATTCTAACGTTTCTATTCTTAAATCACCTCATTATAAAAGCTCGCAAAAATCCTGTCCAAAATAAATCTGTGTCGAAGAAAGTGATCGAGATGCAGAACTACTTCTCGTTGATTTATTTTCTCCAGGTTTCTTTTTCAAACACCGATTCAAATTTCGAAAGTTGGGAGGCTAGACAAAGCTGACTTTCACATTTTTGGCTAGAAATTAATGATTAGTGAGACTCAATCACTTTTGATTTAGCAGGTGTTAAACACATTGATTGGACTGTAACAGTGATGGAAAAAAGTATTGGCCAATGTTTGCTCATTTTTCTTTCATTAGATCGCCCTCAAAACTGGGTATGTAATTGAGTATTATCTTTCACTTCACTTATAATAATAACCTTTACATTCCATGATATCAGTCTGTTGAACCAGTTCCAGTTCATCACCAAATATGTGCAAGAAATATTGACAAGACGCTTCGATTTAAAAAATAAAACTTGACTTGAAGAGTTTTTTGATTCCAATTTCAACACATCTAAAGTTATACCTCATTATAAGGAAAGTTTTTACCGAGAAAACTCATCTCTATTTCTAGAAACAAATCAATTCTTTCTCTCCTCAGTTTCTTCTTTTCTTTTCTGGTCTATTTTGTGATTTCTCTCCCTCCACCCAAGTTCTTTTCTCTGCTTTTCTCTACCTTTGAAAAACTTTTTGTTCTCTGATACTTAGTGGGGATTTTCGATTGGAAAAGAACACAATTTTCATTTCATATAATTTCCATTTCGTACAATCCTTTTGATTAACAACTCTCTCATTCTAGATTTTGAATTTTTCAGTTTTCACTTTAATCTTGGCATTTTCTGTTGTATTTGTTTATAATTTTTGAAATTGAAACATTTGAAAATATATTTTATTTTAAAACATTAAAACATTTTAGTTACAAAAAATGGATATTAAAGAAATCGACAAAGAGGAAATCGTCGATCTGACAACTTCGATAGCCGAGAAATGTCATGTTTGTGGGAAAATACCGGCATCAAAAGTTTATGGATCGATTGCGTGTGCGTGAGTGTTTCAAGAAAAACCTAGATTTAAATCTATATGAGCGATAAGATTACAAGGAAACAAGTCGATCAATTTGTCATACCTAACTACCGAAATACCCGAAATAGATTTCATTCTTTCGGATTTCCCCTAAAATAGCAATCAGATCCTTTAAATTTTAAATTTATTGAAAAAAATAAAAAAAGTTGTTGGATCTGATGAAAAAGTGAAGTCTGATTGTCCTCCATCTCTGAGACCCTAGCTACATTTAAAAATATCTAGATTTAGACGAATAATGTGGTACAAACAATACACAAGCAATGCCCCTAGCACCACCGAGTTACCAAGTTTCCAAGTTTACCACCGAGCTTCAAAGTGCGACCTAGGCTATTTTGGAGCAAATTTTTCGTTGATTCCGAATATCTAGATCGTTTATGAATAATGGGTTCAAATTTTCGATTTAAATCCGTTTGAAGTTTGTCAGTTTTTGCGTTTGCACTGATTATCTGATTGCGCGAGTATCAAGTTCCAAAGGGGGATTCCCCCCCCCTAAAAGGGGAGTTAAAAAAGGAGGAGGGAATTTTTGAGGGGAAAAAAAAAAAAAAAAAAAAAACCAAAAAAAAAATCTATTCCCCCCCCCTTTTAGTAGTTGTAAAGTTTTCTTCATGCGTGTCACCACTTCGGTGGCTTCGACATCAAAATGTCCAACTGATGGGAAATGCTTGATCAATCACATTGCTGCAGGTGATTCAAATCATTTTTTAACTTGGAAACATTTCAGGAAAGACCAGATGTATTAGTTGCCGCTACATTTTTATTTGTGACCAAGTTTGAAAGACAATATCACAGTGAATATTTGACCAAATTTCATTCTCTTCTTTTATTTTTTTTCTCTAGCATCCCGCTACGATTTTTATAATAGATTTATCATGTGAAAATGCCTACAAACTTTTTTAGAAGAATTCCTGAAAGCTAAGTTTTTCGAAAAATCACTTTTTGTCACTTTTTTGAAGATCTAACTTAGACTCAAAAAAGTTTCGAGGCAGATGATAAGTTTATTATAAAAGCTGTAGAAGAATGTTAGAGGAACAAAATAAAGTAAAGAGATTGAAATTTGGTTGAATATTCACTGAGATGTAGCCCTTTAAACTTGGTCAAAAATAAAAACATAACTTTCATTGGTGTGCACCTAGTAGTGAAGTGGATTCTTGAATTAGTTGTCATACTTACTAGGTAAAGGCATCAAGAGGATGTAGGCCTTTGGCATTTGACCATGTGCAACTTGTAGAGTTCGACATGGGGATTAAAACGCTGGATTTATTGTCTACAAGTTGCATATAGTCACGTGTTAAAAGCACCCTTTTGGTGCCTTTCCCTAGCTAGAAGGCATATAACTTACTATACCGGATAGCCCAGTGGTTAGAGCATCTGGAAAGCAAAAGGTCGAAGGTTCAATCCCTCTCCGGAAATCTTTCTTGACCATTCCTTACTTTATTACTACAATACTATCCTTTATTTTTTATAAGTAATGGCCTTCAAAGTACGATAACTAATTGAAAAACCTGAGTTTTTTCAATGAAAGATTTATTTTAAGTAACGGCACGTCGAAAAGGTTGCCAACTACGCGAGAAACGAGCCCAAATCGGTCTGAAACCTCGTGGAAGACCGAGACACGATAAACTGATGAATTGTTTGAAAGAAACACTTTTAGCTGTGGCTGATGTAAGTTATAACACAGTTATAACAAACGAATTGTAGTATTTGAAGAGAGCTTGAGAGAACAGGTAGAGATAGCTGTAGCTAGGTTCAATGTAGCTGCTAAAGTATCTAATTTAAGTCAACAATTGTTTCAGAAAGAGCCTCGTCTTCCCCAACTCCCTCTTTCGACAATGGTCGTTGAGCCAGCTATCGATTCGGTAAGTTTCAGAAAATTTGTGTCAATCTATAGAAAACTTTAGAAAGAGTTGAGGCTTCAATCCGTTTGCTTCTCGTCTCCACTCATCTCACATAGCGGAGACTCGAAAAACATGATCAAAAACTTTATAAATCTACACAAGTTGTTTGTTTTAATAAGTCAAACAATATTTGTTCTAGTTTATTGGCAAATGATGATTTGAGTCAATCGATGACCGTCGACTTTCCATTTTCACTTGATTGTTCAATAGGGAATTTTCTCAAAAACCCAGCTATTGTATGCCCGCGTGTACCGGTGAGTGATGTAATCTTATTCTAAAGTGGTCAATGGGCTTTCATTGAAATTACTTGATCATGGGTCACTTTGCTCCGCAATTGAGTCCCTAAGCCCCTCAGAAACTACCGCAGTTAAACGTCTTGTAGTTAGCCAATTCCAGCTCGTTTTACTATTTACAAAAAAATTATCCATAAGGGAAAAGCACCGAGTCAAACTGGCCTTTTGACTCGTGCATCTTATAGAATCGACCATGGGGAGCTCGAATCCGTTTTTAACGCTTCGCAAACGTGAGTTATTTGGCATAGAATGTTTACGCAAACTTACCGCTGAGATCTAATTTTCAGACTCCTTAAGAAGCTGCCATACGCTCCCCTAACCACTGCTTCGGCGGTGCCACCGCTTCCGAATCTATTACGTTTTTTTGCCCTTCCCCGAATCCCACTCTCGCCAAACTTTCTTGCTTTTTAAAAAAACTATTTCTTTACGTATTTGCAATGAATAATAGAGTGAATACTATTATAGCACCTATAGCTTTCAGAAATGTGGCAACAAATCTTGAACTTTTCAAAACTGATCTACTGATTCTGGTATTTTGGAAGGTTTCAGCTTTTGTAAATGGCAACCTGCAAAATGCGAAGGGACAAAGGGACAAAGAGTTGCAAAGGTTTAGCAAAATGCAAAGGGTTGCAAAAGTTTCCAGCGAATATCACTGACCGACTGAACCCAAACCCTTTGCCTTTTGCAAAACCTTTTGCAATCGTTTGCATTTTGCGAAAAACCTTTGTGCCTTTGTCCCTTTGCACCCCTTTGCATTTTGCAGGCTGCCTCTTTAAATTATTGAAGCTACAGAAAGCGGGAGCGTGTGACAGCTTCTTAAGGAGTCCGACATTTAAAGGAAGCGTGTGACGGCCTGATAAGAAGCTCGAGATTCAATGTGATTTTCTATGCCAAATATTTAGCGTTTGCGAAGCGCTCTGCAAAAACTAAAAACGAATTCGTGATCCCCATGGCCGACTCTAAAGGATGGGCTTGGTCTCGAGTCAAAAGACCAGCTTGACTCGGTGCCTTTTTCTTGTAGGCTCTTTTTAGTGACTAGAAAAGCCTTTCGCAATTTCAGCTAGGAATCCAAAGCCCATCAAATCCGCTAATTCCGGCGCATTGTGCAAATGAAATGCTCGTTCGGGTCTTCGTTCGCTTTTTGGTCGCTTTTGCCGATTGGTGTCGCTCAACGCCGGAGTTTCTCGATTTAGATGAAGAGGATCAGGTAGATCGCAAATTGTTAATCTCTATAAACCAGCTCATGACTTTAATTATAAACAATAGTGTTTGCCAGATGAGTTTTTAAATGCGAGGACCTAGTCATAATTGGGAAAGACGGGAAACTGATCAAACTTTTGATTCGATAACGTTTTTAATGGCGAAAATAAAAGACTAGACTCAGTGTTTCAAACAATAATTTTCAGATAAAGTTCTTTGCTCGGAAAATGACAATGTTTGTTCAATTTCAAAACTACTACACAACGTATAAGAACAAATTCGATGAGGGCCTTATAACAGCTTTTGGAATCAGGGTGAAGCTAGCCGAAATGTTGCATTTTGAAGAGTTAGTTATTACTGAGTAATTGAGTAAGTAATTTGTCAAATTTCAGTGCCAAAGAAACTTATTCCTATCAATTTGATTGTGGAATGAATGTCGTGATCCCTTTAATGAAAAGAACTCAAATGGGAGACGAGGAGTATGTGTTGATCAAGAATATTGTCTTGTTTAGTTCAGGTTGTTGGGTAGTTCGCTTTTTTTTCTAAATTTACAGATTGCAGATCTCGACTACAAGGAAAACAGTGTGGAAATCATTCGTAAAGCCTTCAAGAAGTACGCAAATGTTTTGCTCGAGGTGAGATTGAGTTTGTTGACTTGGGAAGGGTTATCGGACATTTGATAAGCGTTCCGCCCCTTTTGCCATTGGCAATCTAAATTTGAGCTCAAATATCTTGGTGTTGAGCTGTCCAATTCAAATCGTTTTTGTACTAGTCGATAGAGAAAGACTAGGCGCATCCAATGATACCAAGAATATTTCATTTGGACAGTCCATCACCAAGATATTTGAGCTCAAAGTTAGATTGGCAATCGCAAAAAGGGGGGGGGGGGCTTGCGTATAAAAGGTCCCAGAATCCTTGGGAAGACATGAAATACCAAAAGCTACCTTTTTACATTAGATCAAAAAGAGTTCAGTTTATATCAACCTTCCAATGACATAGAATTAACGTGTAGCATCTCAAGTCGAAGTACAGCGATGAAAATCAAGTGATCGCAACGTTCAACGATCTTATGATGATACCCAGATGTATGCAGGTGAAAACATAATTATCCAGATGCTATTTTTTGTCGATGGTACTTGAGTTAACACTATTCAATATAAATCATGAGTTTAAAACGATGTTCCAGAATTTGGGTGAAAAAATGAATCGACACTACTCATCAATTGTCCTCACAAATTGTGGAAGTATTCGCGGCTCGCTATCCGAAGAGATATTTTGGCGGTTATGAAACAATAAATACATCTTTTAACATCAAAAACAGCACCAAAAAAAAAATCAAAGAACCACAACACAAATGTTATAAATGTTGCGATAAATGCAATAAATATTTTCTGCGCTTTTGTTTTATTCGTTTTTGTTTATTTGTTCGATCGGTCAGAGCCCAAACCGAGTTCAAGGTCAATCACTCGATGATCACAAGAAAACAGAGAGCATTTTTGTGATCCAGAGCTTTGGCTTCATTCCATTTGACTAACTTCGTTCGTTTGATGGAAACGTGAACTCCGATGTTGATTTGAGGAGGGTATAAAATTTGGAAATTCCTTTCCGATAACATCTAAAACGTTAGCCAATGAAAACCCTGGCACTTGTTTATCTTTTTGCAGTATTTTGTATTTCTCGTAAGTTTTCTTCTGTTGAATTTCAGTTAAAGTAGTGGATTTTAGTGGAAACAAAATCAACAAATGAACGCCAATCATTGGATTTAACTCAAAAAGTTGAGAATGTTAAAAAAAGAGTGAAACGAATCGCTTATCACATTCCAAGTTGTGAGTTTTATGAGTGTAAAATTAGTTTTGATCAACTTTTCTGTAGAAAAAGCTTTGCTAAAGTTTCCAATAAATGGAAAAGCGACTCCAAATGTCGATTGTTTTCAGCTAATGGTGATGAGACCGTGTTCGTTCCTTTGTTTGGTGAGTTCTCATTTTAAAACTGAATTCAAAATCTTGTCACTGTCGTGATTCAGTGAGTAAACAAGTCTAATCTAACAACTTGTAACAACTTGTAACAATCTAACAAAACAAGAAATCTCATAGTCTATCTGTTTGTTATTTTACAATTACAAATAGATTTACAGAAAAGTTATCAACAATCAAACCTTAGGTCGATGGGGTCTATCGATTTCGTCAAACGTTGGTTTCGGAGGACTCTTTGGACATCGACGATATGGTAAACATTCGATCAGAATATCCAATTGATCCGATTTTTTTGTTCAGGTGGCTACAGTGGATACAATGGGTATAATAGATACGGTGGTTATGGATACACTGGCGTCACACCAACCCAGTATCGATATTTCAACTTAGGTCAACCGCTTGGACAATGTCAGGGTGAGTTGACAAGATAAGTGAACATGCTTATCGGCATATAAAAATCGTTATGGATAAAAAAAACTTTTATATGCTATTTTAAATATAAATAAATACCGTAAATACTTTAATTGAAGCCCCCGCCCAAATTTGTATTCATTTTGCTCCAAATTTGCATAATTTTCCTTTTTGCATCAATTTATACTGTATACTTCTGGTTCATTTCATTTGTTTCTTTATATTTTTACACTTTTTTTGTTGAGAAATTGTAAAACATTGAACTTTTCGATGATTTACAGCTTCTCAATACGTTTCTAATTGTTTTTTTAGGTAGAATAGACAATTTTGGCGACGGATTGGAGGCGTTCCGCGACGGATTAGGATCGCTTCCAGGAGCTTGAGCGAGATCTTTTTGAGGAACAATGAGGAAAGCGATGTGGATGTAGATTTGATTGAAGTCGGAAGAAAAACGAAGCGGAAAACGATTGACATCAAGAAGAAACTTGATGTTGTGAAAATGGGTTGATCGACTTCTACTCACTCAGCTGCAAAGTTTTTCAAAATTGATCGGTCTTGGGTGCGCGGTGAAAAATTTCAATTGAAATGATTGTTTTGTTTGAAAGAAAAGAAAAACAAATGTTTCAACCTGCTGATGTTACTTGGAATGCACCGTTCAAAGCAAAGATCCAACAACAGTATGAGGATGGGATTTGACAAGACCCCAAAAGATGAAACGGGTGGTGGCAGTCCCAAGCCTCCTTCAATGGACGCTTGAGCTGCATTGTGAATGATTGGAACACAATCAGCCAGGAAACCACCTTAAATCTTTCAAAAAATTTGGACTGGGAACCGCTTCAAATGGAGATGAAGATCACTAGATTCACTGTTTCAAACTGGATGGTCCGATCCCTATAGGAATGCTTGCATGGAAAGATGAAGGATGCTTGCATGGAAAAAGAAATCGACGATCTTCTAGAACTCTTCGAATCGACAGGATTTCAGGATTTTCGCAAGGAAAATGATCCAGAAGAAGAAGTCGAGAATTTCGTTGATTCCGATGTTTCGATTGACTTTGATGTCTAGTTTGATCATTTTCAATTTGTTTTTTCTAAATTTTGTTGGTTATTTGCACTTGTTTTTGATGTTTATACTGTTTTTGAATAAAATGGAAAGAAAATTAGTTTATCGAACGAATCAATCTCTCAGTATATCCAACCTTGGTAACTTGAGATTTTTCAAAAGACCAGGTGAAGATTAGAAGCCCGCCTCTAATAGATGTCCCCTCTGGAGGGGGAGGGAAAAAAAATAGAAGCCCCGAGGCTTCAATTACAGTATTTACGGTATATAAATATTTAAATAGTAATTACAGTTTAAAAACTCCTAAATGCCATCGAAACAATTTCCAGTTATCAGTTGGCTTGGCTACAATCAAAATAGAGAGCCGGGTTACCGATGTTACTGCACGAATTTGGGCTATTTCGAACATCGAATGCGAATCAACACACCATATTCGCCGTGTGATAACAGATTGCCAACAAATGACGTCATCGAATCGTGGAACTACAGATACACCTACTACCCCGGTTACTCGTATGGATAGTGTGATGGATTAATAAACAATATTATGGATGGATTAATGGAATGATGGATTAATATTCTATGCCTATTGCCATCACATAAAAATGCAAATTTGATACAATGTTTTGTTACGAAATTGATAGACTTTTTGCTTTTGGGATCAGTCATACTCCTTTGCAAACCACAAATGTTAGTTCTCTAACTCCGAACGAGTCGGATCAGTGGGGATGCCTAGATGCCAACGACAAGCTGTGGTTATCGGATCTCAATTTCGGATGATGTAATTTGTTCTCCTTTTCATCATTAGTTTCCCATTTTAAGACATGCAAAGCCTGTTTGTGGAGTCTTTGTGCAAAAAATCCAAATTTTGAACCACTTTTCGTCAATCAGCCCCGTTTTTCCGCCGGATTCAAAATCTACGCCATGATCACCTCCTACTGCATTGAAATGGTTATCGGGCCTTTTTCCATTGGCAATCTAATTTCGAACTCAAATATCTTAGTGGTGGTCTGTCCAATTTAAATATTCTTGGTATCATTGGATGCGCCTAGTCTTTCTCTGTCGACTAGTACAAAACTATTTAAATTGGGCAGCATAACACCAAGGTATTTGAGCTCAAAGTTAGATTGCCAATGGCAAAAGGGGTGGGGCGCGGATCAAACGTCTCACAATCCATTGAAATTACACATTTCTTTTGTTGCTTGCTTTTTGCTGCGTTGTTCTGTGAGCCTCGGAATCGATGTAAAGTGATTCTTGTTGATTCAGCATCTAGTTTTATCTGATTAGAACCAATTCCCAAATTTGGTCACTTATTTTTGGAAGCCAAAACCATTAAAGCTGTAAAGAATTTCTGTATTCATTGGTGAATTTTCAAATTTCTTACAATTAAAATAGTGACAAGTTCGAAAAAATTAACAATTTCTTTTAAAAAACTTGTGATCCTTTTAGATAAATGAAGTTTTGCAATGAAAACAAAAGCGACAAAAACATTCGAATAAGAACGCAAAGGTCATGAAACTGATTTTGAAAAAAAATAAACAAGAATACTTCCTTCAGCCCATAATGCAGCATATTTTCGTAGACTTACCTCAGATTCTGACTACATTTTCAGCTGTCTTTTCATCACTTTTATACTAAAATGCAGATTTCCTTATTTCCTACTCCTTTTTTGCTTCGAAAAATGTATCTTTTTGTGTTAAATTGAAAGAAATCAAATATCGAGTAAATGTTGTGAGTGCAAGTTTACTTTCTAGACTATCCTGTAGCCTCAAAGTGTATGCTTCAGCAAATCGTTTGCTTGTTTGTTTCAGAAATCACTTACAGTGGAACCGTGCAGTCTTCTAAAAGATCCAGGAACATGCTTGTGAATCCCAAGTTCAAAAATCTGAAAAGAACCAAATTTTGAACCTTATGTTCGATTGTAAATGCAAGAATCTAGCGTTTGGCAGTAATCCCCAACAATGCACAATAGTAATGGAATGAATTCTCTTTTTCATGGCTTTACTGCACATTCTGAATACAGGAATACACAAAAACTTCGTATTTTCAGTTGCTTTACTGAATGCGCTGAATAAAATGTTCGTGAAGCAGTGACAAAGATACAATTTTCATTCACAAACTAAGAAATGCTCTTATTCATTTGTTTCCTATTTTTTTCCACGACTCTGAATGAAACGGTGAGTGTTCCAGCTCGCGGTAACATTGATTTGATAAAGATTTGAGATTTATTTCATCTATTAAAGTATCCGTAAACAATGGATATGATCAGATAGTATTAGGCTGTCCGAGAAGTCTTTGGGCATTTTATAAATCCGTTTAGAAATGAAAATTTCATCAATTGGCCTGGAGTTTTCCCTGAATAGACGTTGCTTATACACTTTTCTATCTTTTTATGCCAATCTAAACCCGTTTCCAAGAAAATTCGAGCGCAGAAAATCATTTTCAATAAAAGAAAAGGTGACAAATTTGATAGTTCGATGAAAGGTGATATAAAGGAATTGGCTGAACCAATTGTTTCGAAAATTTGGCTACAAACCTAACTTTTTGTGCCCATTCTTTATTTATTGACGCCAACAAAGGTTTATTTAGACCAAAGTCCCTAAATCGTGTCATCGTGTCATCGAGTCGTGGCTCTTTTTAACTGCCCAAGTTCGAACTCCGAAGAAAAAGCTAGAAACAAAGCATTTCTTAAGATTTCAACGATTCTTTATAGAAAAGTAGTAGGCCTTTTTAATGGAGCAAACCTCGAATCAGTGAATTCATTCTTTCTAAATAGCTTTTTAAATGAAGCGTCCAAAGACTTATCGGCAAAAATACAAGTTTTATCTTCTTGAGCTTAAAATCATTTTTAGCCTGGTAACCCTCGTGCAAAATGCTTTCTCCCAGGAGATTCCGGTGATTGTCAGTGAGTTGGAGACAAGAGCAGAACCAGTTCTTTAGTTGGAAAGGGTAGAACATTCTATTTTAAGGAAAAGTTGCGAAAGTTTGGCTCATTAACTTGCTATAGGAAAGATCCCAGAGCAGGGCTTGGCTTTTATCTGGCCCTGACAGGCTTGGTGCACAGAAATGACGCCTGGAACAACCATTATTGAGCTTCCGTGCTTGTTGCATGACTTGTGCTTGGCATCAGAATATTAGTTCTAGAAAACGGACATAAAATAGAGTATTTAGTTGCTCTTTTCAGTGCCAACATCACCCACTTCTACTACAACTAAGAACGGCAATTGTGCCTGAAATTGTTCTACACTGGTTGTGGAGGAAATGCGAACAATTTCGATGAGCAAAAGCAAAATGACGTTCAATTGCGATGCACAATTTTAATTTTAGTTTGTTAGAATAAACTTGGCCACAACAAACTTGGCCATTCAGCACTTGAGCTATTTTGAGTCGGCAAAGTAGTTCTATTTTGATCTTTCGAAGCATTTTGACTCACAAACCGTCTGCTATTTTGCTCTGGTCCAAATTTAGATCAAGGACTCTAATTTTAGAAACTTTTATGCTAGATGGAATAATTTTCACAAATTAATCTTTAAATATCGGTTTGGATGACCAAAGTTTCATTCATAAACAACAAATGCGCAAGTACTCATTCAAAGGTTTATAAAATGAGTTGTAGATTTTCAATCGGGAAACTTTAAATAGATAAATATAGTCAAGATTAAGCGCTTCAATATTTTATATAACACTTAACACATTAGGATTGAACTTGATGTTTGGGAGCTAATCAACCAAAAAGAAGTCGCCGTAAATACTGAGCACCCTGTATTAATAAACCGTAAAATTATAAATTTAATCTTTAAACTATCCTTAAGGCTCTAAATTATGTTTAGATAGCTGGTCTAATATTATAGAAAGAATTGGTAACGTTTGTGTTGACGAAGCGTCAATCCGTTGTGTACTTGTATCACGAGCGGGCCTTATCATCATTTTTCGATCATTTTGTTCTAAGCGCTGGTTAATGCTAAAAATATGTGTTATATTGTTAATTTGATACCCAAGCGCGCAGAAATAAACGTACTGGTGTCGAGATTTGAGCGTTTGTTTGAGAGTAAACTTGGACTACGCGACGCTCCTATAGGGGGTTCTTCTGTTAAACCTTTTACGGTATCTGCTCTCTGAATATCTTATGGTTTAGACTTTAATCTCAACATATTCAATCAAATATGAAAAGAAAGAAGGCGGTTAACTTTCGAGCAGTCGCTTTCAAACAGTTTTCAAAAAGACCCGTGTTTATATTATTTTGGAAAAACACAGCTTTTGCTTCCAAGCATCTAAAAGTTCGTTAAAAGTTTAGGTAGAGTTAAAAATATTCTTTCATTTTTACCACCCTCAACACACAAACTCTCAATTCGATTTCTTTCTTGCGTTCATTTTCTTTTTGTTGATTGTTCAATGATTCTAATGCTTTCTTTTTAGGAAATGAGAGTGTTTGAATCGCTCAACTGCATTGTCTGCAAGCAACCGTGTAGGTTTTAGCTTTTCAGTTATGGATTTCGAAATAATCTAGATTTTAAAGCGTAAACAAGTGGGTTTTTGTTTGATTTGCCAATCTTTTAGATGCTCGAGTTGTTAATCAACCTCGATCTCCACGTCAATTTCGCTGTGGATTGGCCATGTGCAACGAATGTTTCGTGGAAGAAGGAAGAAAACATCAATGTGGACTTAGTGATTGTTTCAATAATAATCGCAATTTTGCCTACTTTTTGATTGGTGAATTTTATTTCAACTAAAAACAAGATTAATTAATCGAATTGTTTTAGACATTTTGTCACAAGAAAACGCTCTGATGTTTACTCCAATGGGATATTGGCTTGTGAAGGTTGGATTTGTGATTTATAAATCATTGTGATTCTTTTAGCCTTTCAAAATTCCGAAATGTCCAATTTGTCATGGTGAATGTAAGTTTGATGACTTGCTTTAAAAAAATCTTGCTTTAGATTCAAATGAAATTGAGGCAAAGAAATCGTTTGCTCTTCGATGTGGGCATATCATTTGCATGCAATGCTGTTTGAAGACAAGTCAGAAGGATTCTAAGGATCCAAGTCACTGCGTCCAAATCAAAATCAAATGTCCAACTTGTAATCTCTTCTCAGATCCTAGTTACACTGCTGTCAAGAAAAAGAAAGAACCGTTTCATGGTAAATGAATTCTCTTTACGTTCACTAATTCTTCTTTAGATTTTTTAAATGAACTACCCGAAATGACTAGGCAGATGAAACAGATGGATAATCCAAAAATGAAAGCTTCGCTGAATGCTGTGATGAATACTTTACCGAGTTCCGAAGATGATCCTAGCTGCAGTGAATGTCACAAAAAGGTATGCTTACTTCACTTGATTTCTATGGAGATATTTTAGGGTATTGTCGACGAAATGTTTTATTGCAGTGAATGTGGTTTTGAAGTAAGATATTGTTAATATTGATTAAGCCCTTTTGTTGTTATAGATTTGTGCTGTTTGTGCTTGCAAAAAACATCGTTTGCATGAAGTCATTCCTCTATTGGAAAAACAGGTATCTTTTGCATCTTGTTATTGGTTTTGTTAGTTTGGAATTGAAAGGTCTACCATATTAATTTCGTGTGTTTAGGCTAACCAAATGTTGATGAAACGTCAACAAGAGTCAAGAAATGTCATCAAGACATACAAGAAGTTGGTTCCTGAACTACACAAGAACCTTCTCGAGGGCATTGACGTCTTTGAAATGGTATTTTTATCAAATAAAACCAATTGAAGTCGATATTTCTTTAGAAATTGCTTTTGAAAGAAGAAACTCTCAAGGGCGCTCCAAATTTGGCCGATTTACAGGAGAAACACGAGGCATTCACGTAAGTTTTCGGATTTCGAAACGAAAGATTTGTTTTTAAGAAAAATTACGTCCAAGTTTGAGTCATCCGCTAAGAATTACTTGCCTCATTTGCGCAGATTCGATGCTGAAGTCAAAGTGAGTTGATTGGGGTTTTAAAGAGAATTTAAGTTAATTTGTTTAGCAATTGATTCGAACCCTCAACGAGAACCCTGATGTCGAGGAAATCCGAATACAAGATTATGTGGATCATATGAATAATTCTTTTGATGCATTTCCCGTAGATTCTCATTTGCGCAGATTCGATGCTGAATTCAAGGTGAGTTGATTGGGGTTTTAAAGAGAATTTAAGTTAATTTGTTTAGCAATTGATTCGAACCCTCAACGAACTCAACCCTGATGCCTAGGAAATCCGAATACAAGATTATATGGAAAACTTCTAATTAAGAATTATTTTGATGTATTTTGCGAATAAAGTGCCGAATAAAGCATATTTATTGAGGCATATTTCCATCTCAACCATAAATCCCAATTCAAAATGTTCGAATTCCAGCGAAGAGTCAACTATTCTTCCTAAAATCCGAGTTTAGCTGATGGCAATAAGCTTACTATTCGTTATCATTGGAACCCGTCAGCTGTCAACTATTTACAAAGGCTCATAATGCAATTAATCGTGACGCCATTATAAAAAGCGCGAAAAAGGCTTCTCGAAAATAAATCTATGGCGAAGAAAGTGATCGAGATGCAGAACTACTTCTCTTTGATTTCTTTTCTCCAGGTTTCTTTTTCAAACACCGATTCAAATTTCGAAAGTTGGGAGGCTAGACAAAGCTGACTGTCACATTTTTGGCTAGAAATTAATGATTAGTGAGACTCAATCACTGTTGATTTAGCAGGTGTTAAACACATTGATTGGACTGTAACAGTGATGGAAAAAAGTATTGGCCGGCCAATGTTTGCTCATTTTTCTTTCATTAGATCGCCCTCAAAACTGGGTATGTAATTGAGTATTATCTTTCACTTCACTTATAATAATAACCTTTACATTCCATGATATCAGTCTGTTGAACCAGTTCCAGTTCATCACCAAATATGTGCAAGAAATATTGACAAGACGCTTCGATTTAAAAAATAAAACTTGACTTGAAGAGTTTCTTGATTCAAATTTCAACACATCTAAAGTTATACTTCATTATAAGAAATGTTTTTACCGAGAAAACTCATCTCCATTTCAAAAAACAAATCAATTCTTTCTCTCCTCAGTTTCTCTTTTCTTTCCCGGTCTATTTTGTGATTTCTCTCCCTCCACCCAAGTTCTTTTCTCTGCTTTTCTCTACCTTTGAAAAACTTTTTGTTCTCTGATATTAGTGGGGATTTTCGATTGGAAAAGAACACAATTTTCATTTCATATAATTTCCATTTCGTACAATTCTTTTGATTAACAACTCATTCATTCTAGATTTTGAATTTTTCAGTTTTCACTTTAATCTTGGCCTTTTTTATTGTATTTGTTTATAATTTTTGATCAATATTTGAAAATCTATTATATTTTGAAACATTGAAACATTTTAGTTACAAAAAATGGATATTAAAGAAATCGAGGAAGAGGAAATCGTCGATCTGATAGCTTCGATAGCCGAGAAATGTCATGTTTGTGGGAAAATACCGGCATCAAAGGTTTATGGATCGATTGCGTGTGCGTGAGTGTTTCAAGAAAAACCTAGATTTAAATCTATATGAGCGATAAGATTACAAGGAAACAAGACGATCAATTTGCAATAACTAACTAGCGAAAGACCCGGAATAGATTTCATTACTAGTAACCAGGGGAAAATCCAGCGGGATTTCCAGCTTTTGCCTCATAAATCCCCACCTTTTCCCCACTTAATTTGCTTAAATGCTGAAAATTAGCATAATTCTTTCTTTTTTCTTTCATTTTTCATTTCTTTCATTTCCCCTAAAATAGCAGTCAGATCCTTTAAATTTTAAATTTATTGAAAAGAATAAAAAAAAGTTGTTGAATCTGATGAAAAAGTGAAGGCTGATTGTTCTCCACCTCTGAGACCCTAGCTACATTTAAAAATATATAAATTTACACGAATAATGTGGTACAAACAATACACAAGCACTGCCCCTAGCACCACCAAGTTACCAAGTTTCCAAGTTTACCACCGAGCTTCAAAGTGCGACCTAGTCTATTTTGCAGCAAATTTTTCGTTGACTCCGAATATCCAGGTCGTTTGTGAGTTATGGGTTCAAATTTTCGATTTAAATCCTTTTAAAGTTTGTTTGTCTAGAAAAAACAGTTTTTGCGTTTGCGCCAATTATCTGATTGCGCGAGTATCAAGCTCTGGGTTTGCGCTCACCGAAGCACTTAGCCAGTCGGCCATGGCGGAGACTTTCACTCTCTCATTAAAGGTGATTTAAAAAGACTCGTGAAGCGAAATCTTGAGAGCAAACAGACAAACAAACATTTACCAACATAAATATCAAATCTTCTCCCGAAAGTAGTTACTTTTAGTAGTTGTAAAGTTTTCTTCATGCGCGCCACCACTTCGGTGGCTTCGACATCAAAATGTCCAACTGATGGGAAATGCGTGATCAATCACATTGCTGCAGGTGATTCGAATCATTTTTTAACTTGCAAACATTTCAGGAAAGGCCAGATGTATTAGTTGTCGCTACAGGAAGTGTTTGATGGTCGGGATGAGTCCGGAATGTTGGTTAGAGAATGTATTACTATGAAACTTACATTTTTATTTTTGACCAAGTTTGAAAGGCGATATCACAGTGAATATTTAACCAAATTTCATTCTCTTTTTTTTTCCTCTAACATTCCGCTACAATTTTTATAATAGGTTTATCATGTGAAAATGCCCACAAACTTTTTTTAGAAGAATTCGTGAAAGCTAAGTTTTTCGAAAAGTCCTTTTATGAAGATTTAACTTAGACTCAAAAAAGTTTCTAGGCAGTTGATAATAAGCACATGATAAGCTTATTATAAAAGTTGTAGAAGAATGTTAGAGGAACAAAATAAAGTAATGTAATAAAAAATAAAATAAGAGATTGAAATTTGGTTGAATATTCACTGAGGTGTGGCCCTTCAAACTTGGTCAAAAATAAAAACATACCTTTCATTGGTGTGCACCTAGTAGTGAACTGGATTCTTGAATTAGTTGTCATACTTACTAGGGAAAGGCATCAAGAGGATGTAGGACTTTAGCATGTGACCATATGCAACTTGTAGAGTTCGACATGGGGATTAAAACGCTGAATTTATTGTTTGTTTCTGAACACATGTTAAAAGCATCCTCTTGGTGCCTTTCCCTAGTTAGAAGGCATATAACATACTATACCGGATAGCCCAGTGGTTAGAGCATCTGGAAAGCAAAAGGTCGAAGGTTCAATCCCTCTCCGGAAATCTTTCTTTACCATTCCTTACTATACTTTATTACTATTAGGTTGGTGGGAAAATAATCGAAATTTGGAGCCTCTAACTTCAAGTCCAAAACTAAAAGTCAATAAAAAATGAATTTATTCAAAGTAAAAACCATCAGTATCGATACACTGCTGCCAACGCGAAACAAGTTTTCCAATCCCATCAGTATAGAAATTTGGCGTTTTCGAGTCGATAAACTGCTGGAAAGCGTTTCCGGCCTCGCCTTGATTCTTGAACTGTTTATCTTCTAGAAAATGGCACAGATGCTTGAAAAAGTGGAAATGTTTTGATCGAATCTCCTTCCACCAGTTTTTCCAATTCTTCATCCTCAACTCTGGGAGGCCTTCCTTCACGTTCTTTGTTATGAAACGTCTCATCGCCCGAGTGAAATCGCCGAAACCAAAAAGCGACCATACCATAAGAAACACTTCCCTCGCCAAATGCACTGTTGATATTACCAGTCGCTTCTGTTGCTGTATGGCCAAGCTTGAACTCGTAGAAGAAAAGTGTCCGAAATTGTTCCTTATCCATGCTCTTAAAACATTCAATTTTCATTCAAAATAAAGACTGATTGTAAAGTAAAAAAAACATAAAGAGAAGAACATATATCAATCACAATTAGCTAAAACTTTAGTATCAATGACACAAAAGGACTTTTAAAATCAAAGACAAAGTTTGAGTCTTGTTTATTTCGATTATTTTCCCACCAACCTAATACAATACTATCCTTTATTTTTTACAAGTTATGACCTTCAAAGTACGATAACTCATTGAAAAACCTGAGTCTTTTTCAAAGAAAGATTTATTTTCAGCAACGGCACGTCGAAAAGGTTGCCAACTACGCGAGAAACGAGCCCAAATCGGTTTGAAACCTCGTGGTAGACCGAGACACGATAAACTGATGAATTGTTTGAAAGAAACGCTTTTAGCTGTGGCTGATGTAAGTTATAACACAGTTATAACAAACCAATTGTAGTATTTGAAGAGAGTTTGAGAGAACAGGCAGAGATAGCTGTAGCTAGGTTCAATGTAGCTGCTAAAGTATCTAATTTAAGTCAACAATTGTTCAGAAAGAGCCTCGTCTTCCTCAACTCCCTCTTTCGACAATGGTCGTTGAGCCAGCTATCGATTCAGTCAGTTTCAGGAAATTTGTGTCAACCTATAGAAAACCTTAGAAAGAGTTGAGGCTTCAATCTGTTTGCTTCTCGTCTCCACTCATCTCACATAGCGGAGACTCGAAAAACATGATCAAAAACTTTATAAATCTACACAAGTTGTTTGTTTTAATAAGTCAAACAATATTTGTTCTAGTTTATTGGCAAATGATGATTTGAGTCAATCGATGACCGTCGACTTTCCATTTTCACTTGATTGTTCAATAGGGACTTTTCTCAAAAACCCAGCTATTGTATGTCCGCGTGTACCGGTGAGTGATGTAATCTTAAAATCGGCTTTAATAATAAGTTTAACATTTTATTCTAAAGTTGTCAATTCAAAATTTTCATTGAAATTACTTGATCATTGGTCACTTTGCTCTGCAATTGAGTCCCTTAAGCCCCTCAGAAGCTACCACAGTTAACCGTCCTGTAATTGGCCAATTCCATCTCGTTTTACTATTTGCAAAAAAATGATCAATAAGGGAAAAGCACCGAGTCAAACTGGCCTTTCGACTCGTCCATCTTATAGAACCGGCTATGAGGAGCTCGAATCCGTTTTTAGTTTTTGCAGAACGCTTCGCAAACGCGAGTTATTTGGCATAGACTGTTTACGCAAACTTACCGCTGAGATCTAATTTTCAGACTCCTTAAGAAGCTGTCATACGCTCCCCTAACCACTGCCTCCGAATCTATTACGTTTTTTTGCCCTCAGGTTCGAATCCCACTCTCACCAAACTTTTTTGCCTTTTTAAAAAACTATTTCTTTACGTATTTGCAATGAATAATAGAATTGGATTCTATACACCTATAGCTTTCAGAAATGTGGCAACAAATGTTGAACTTTTCAATACTTATCTACTGATTCTGATACTTTGGATGGTTCCAGCTTTTGTAAATGGCAACCTGCAAAATGCAAAGGGATGCAAAGGGACAAAGGGACACAAAGGTTTAGCAAAATGCAAAGGGTTGCAAAAGTTTCCAGCGAATATCTTTCACTGACCAACTGAACTCTTTGTCTTTTGCAAAACCTTTTGCAACCGTTTGCATTTTGCTAAACCTTTGCATCCCTTTGCATTTCGCCTTTGTAAATTATTGAAGCTACAGAAAGCGCGAGCGTGTGACAGCTTCTTAAGGAGTCCGACATTTAAAGGAAGCGTGTGATAAGGAGCTCGAAATTCAATGTGATTTTCTATGCCAAATATTTAGCGTTTGCGAAGCGCTCTGCAAAAACTAAAAACGAATTCGTGTTTCCCATGGCCGACTCTATAAGATGGGCTTGGTCTCGAGTCAAAAGACCAGCTTGACTCGGTGCCTTTTTTTTTGTAGACTCTTTTTAGTGACTAGAAAAGCATTTCGCAATTTCAGCTAGGAATTCAAAGCTCATCAAATCCGCTAATTCCGGCGCATTGTGCAAATGAAATGCTCGTTCGGGTCTTCGTTCGCTTTTTGGTCGCTTTTGCCGATTGGTGTCGCTCAACGCCGGAGTTTCTCGATTTGGATGAAGAGGATCAGGTAGACCGGAAATTGTTAAGCTCTATAAACCGGCTTATGAATTTGATTATAAACAATAGTGTTTGCCAGATGAGTTTTTAAATCCGAGGAACTGTTAATCCTGGTAATCGGGAAAGACGGGAAACTGATCAGACTTTTGATTCGATAACGTTTTTAATGGCGAAAATAAAAGATTAGACTCATTGTTTCAAACAATAATTTTCAGATAAAGTTCTTTGCTCGAAAAATGACAATGTTTGTTCAATTTCAAAACTACTACACAACGTATAACAACAAATTCGATGAGGGACTTATAACAGCTTTTGGAATCAGGGTGAAGCTAGCGGAAATGTTGCATTTTGAAGAGTTAGTTATTACTGAGTAATTGAGTAAGTAATTTGTCAAATTTCAGTGCCAAAGAAACTTATTCCTATCAATTTGATTGTGGAATGAATGTCGTGATCCCTTTAATGAAAAGAACTCAAATGGGAGACGAGGAGTATGTGTTGATCAAGAATATTGTATTGTTTAGTTCAGGTTGTTGGGTGGTTCGCTTTTTTTTCTAAATTTACAGATTGCAGATCTCGACTACAAGGAAAACAGTGTGGAAATAATTCGTAAAGCCTTCAAGAAGTACGCAAACATTTTGCTCGAGGTGTGATTGAGTTTGTTGACTGGGGAAGGGTTATCGGACATTTGAGAAGCGCCCCGGCCCTTTTGCGATTGGCAATCTAACTTTGAGCTCAAATATCTTGGTGCTGAGCTGTCTAATTTAAATAGTTTGTACCATTCGACAGAGAAAGACTAGGCACATCCAATGATACCAAGAATATTAAAATTGAACACCTCAACACCAAGATATATGTGAGCTCAAAGTTTGATGGCAAAGGGGGCGGAGCAAAAGGCGCGAGGCGATACGCGTCCCGCGCCTTTTTCCATTGGCAATCCAATTTTAAGCTCAAATTTCTTGGTGTTGGGCTGTCCAATTTAAATAGTTTTAAATAGTGTAGCATCTCAAGTCGAGGTACAACGATGAAAATCAAGTGATCGCAACGTTCAACGATCTTATGATGATACCCAGATGTATGCAGGTGAAAATATAATTAGCCAGATGCTATTTTTTGTCGATGGTACTTGAGTTAATCCCTATTCAATATAAAGCATGAGTTTAAAACGATTTTCCAGAGTTTGGGTGAAAAAATGAATCGACACTACTCATCACTTGTGCTCACAAATTGTGGAAATGTTCGCGGCTCGCTATCCGAAGAGATATTTTGGCGGTTATGAAACAATAAATACATCTTTAAACATCAAAAACAGTACGGAAAAAAATCAAAGAACAACAATACAAATCTTATAAATGTTGCGATAAATGCGATAAATATTTTCTGCGCTTTTGTTTTATTCGTTTTTGTTTATCTGTTCGATCGGTCAGAGCCCAAACCGAGTTCAAGGTCAATCACTCGATGATCACAAGAAAACAGAGAGCATTTTTGTGATCCAGAGCTTTGGCTTCATTCCATTTGACCAACTTCGTTCGTTTGACGGAAACGTGAACTCCGATGTTGATTTGAGGAGGGTATAAAATTTGGAAATTCCTTTCCGATAACATCTAAAACGTTAGTCAATGAAAACCCTGGCACTTTTTTACCTTTTTGCAGTATTTTGTATTTCTCGTAAGTTTTTTTCTGTTGAATTTCAGTTAAAGTAGTGGATTTTAGTGGAAACAAAATCAACAAATGAACGCCAATCATTGGATTTAACTCAAAAAGTCGGGAATGATAAAAAAAGAGTGAAACGAATCGCTTATCACATTCCGAGCTGTGAGTTTTATGAGTGTAAAATTAGTTTTGCTCAACTTTTCTGTAGAAAAAGCTTTGCTAAAGTTTCCAATAAATGGAAATGAGACTCCAAATGTCGATTGTTTTCAGCTAATGGTGATGAGACCGTGTTCGTTCCTTTGTTTGGTGAGTTCTCTCATTTTAAAACTCAGTGAGTAAACAAGTCTAATCTAACAACTTGTAACAACTTGTAACAATCTAACAAGACAAGAAATCTCACAGTCTATCTGTTTTTTATTTTACAATTACAAAGAGATTTACGAAAAAGTTATCAACAATCAAATCAGTTCAATATCTTAGGTCGATGGGGTCTATCGATTTCGTCAAACGTTGGTTTCGGAGGACTCTTTGGACATCGACGATATGGTAAACGTGGTTTTTCGATCAGAATATCCAATTGCTCCGATTTTTTGTACAGGTGGCTACAGTGGATACAATGGGTATAATAGATACGGTGGTTATGGATACACTGGCGTCACACCAACCCAATATCGATATTTCAACTTAGGTCAACCGCTTGGACAATGCCAGGGTGAGTTGACAAGATAAGTGAACATGCTTATCGGCATATAAAAATCGTTATGGATAAAAAAAACTTTTATATGCTATTTTAAATATAAATAAATACCGTAAATACTTTAATTGAAGCCCCCGCCCAAATTTGTATTCATTTTGCTCCAAATTTGCATAATTTTCCTTTTTGCATCAATTTATACTGTATACTTCTGGTTCATTTCATTTGTTTCTTTATATTTTTACACTTTTTTTGTTGAGAAATTGTAAAACATTGAACTTTTCGATGATTTACAGCTTCTCAATACGTTTCTAATTGTTTTTTTAGGTAGAATAGACAATTTTGGCGACGGATTGGAGGCGTTCCGCGACGGATTAGGATCGCTTCCAGGAGCTTGAGCGAGATCTTTTTGAGGAACAATGAGGAAAGCGATGTGGATGTAGATTTGATTGAAGTCGGAAGAAAAACGAAGCGGAAAACGATTGACATCAAGAAGAAACTTGATGTTGTGAAAATGGGTTGATCGACTTCTACTCACTCAGCTGCAAAGTTTTTCAAAATTGATCGGTCTTGTGTGCGTGGTGAAAAATTTCAATTGAAATGATTGTTTTGTTTGAAAGAAAAAAAAAACAAATGTTTCAACCTGCTGATGTTACTTGGGATGCACCGTTCAAAGCAAAGATCCGACAACAGTATGAGGATGGGATTTGACAAGATCCCAAAAAGATGAAACGGGTGGTGGCAGTCCAAAGCCTCCTTCAATGGACACTTGAGCTGGATTGTGGATGATTGGAACACAATCAGCCAGGAAACCACCTTAAATCTTTCAAAAAATTTGGACTGGGAACCGCTTCAAATGGAGATGAAGATCACTAGATTCACTGTTTCAAACTGGATGTTTCGAACCCTACAATGCACATGCTGAAGGATGCTTGCATGGAAAAAGAAATCGACGATCTTCTAGAACTCTTCGAAACGACAGGTCCAGAAGAAGTCCATAATTTCGTTGACTCCGATGTTTCGATTGACTTTCATGTCTAGCTTGATCATTTTCAATTTATTTTTGCCAAATTTTGTTGATTATTTGCACTTGTTTTTGATGTTTAGATTGTTTTTGAATAAAATTGAAAGAAAATTTAGTTTATCGAACGAATCAATATATCCAACTGTCAGTATCTCCAACTTTGGTAACTTGAGATTTTTCAAAAGGCCAGGTGAAGATTAGAAGTCCCCCTCTAATAGATGTCCCCTCTGGAGAGAGAGGGAAAAAAATCGAAGCCCCGAGGCTTTAATTACAACATTTACGGTATATAAACATTTAAATAGTAATT
This sequence comes from Mesorhabditis belari, assembly GCA_958450365.1. NCBI lineage: Eukaryota > Metazoa > Nematoda > Chromadorea > Rhabditida > Rhabditidae > Mesorhabditis > Mesorhabditis belari. The sequence continues at coordinate 1,206,296 of CAUEEP010000909.1, forward strand.
ACCGTTTAATTACCTAAATGCCATCGAAACAATTTCCAGTTATCAGCTGGCTTGGCTACAATCAAAATAGAGAGCCGGGTTACCGATGTTACTGCACGAATTTGGGCTATTTCGAACATCGAATGCGAATCAACACACCATATTCGCCGTGTGACAACAGATTGCCAACAAATGACATCATCGAATCGTGGAGCTACAGATACACCTACTACCCCGGTTACTCGTATGGATAGTGTGATGGATTAATAAACAATATTATGGATGGATTAATGGAATGATGGATTAATATTCTATGCCAATTCCCATCACATAAAAATGCAAATTTGATACAATGTTTTGTTTCGAAATTGATAGACTTTTTGCTTTTGGGATCAGTCACACTGCTTTGCAAGCCACAAATGTTAGTCCTCTAGCTCCAAACTAGTCGGATCAGTGGGGATGCCTAGATGCCAACGACTAGCTGTGGTTATCGGATCCCAATTTCGGATCATGTAATTTGTGCTCCTTTTCATCATTAGCTTCCCATTTTAAGACATGCAAAGCCTGTTTGCGGAGTCTTTTTGCAAAAAATCCCAATTTTGAACCACTTTTCATCAATAAGCCCCGTTTTTCCGCTGGATTCAAAATCTACGCCATGATCACCCCCTACTGCATTGAAATGGTTATCGGGCCTTTTTCCATTAGCAATCTAATTTCGAGCTCAAATATCTTAGTGTTGGTCTGTCCAATCTAAATATTCTTGATATCATTGGATGCGCCTAGTCTTTCTCTGTCGATTAGTACAAAACTATTTAAATTGGACAGCTTAACACCAAGGTATGTGAGCTCAAAGTTAGATTGCCAATGGCAAAAGGGGCGGGGCGCGGATCAAACGTCTCACAATCCATTGAAATTACTCATTTTCTTTGTTCCTTGCTTTTTGCTGCGTTGTTCTGTGAGCCTCGGAATCGGTGTAAAGTGATTCTTGTTGATTCAGCATCTAGTTTTATCTGATTAGAACCAATTCCCAAACTTGGTCACTTATTTTTGGAAGCCAAAACCATTAAAGCAGTAAAGAATTTCTGTGTTCATTGATGAATTTTCAAATTTCTTACAATTAAAATAGTGACAATTTCGAAAAAATTAACAATTTCTTTTAAAGAGTAAAAGTTGTGAGTGCAAGTTTACTTTCTAGCCTATCCCGTAGCCTCAAAGTGTATGTTTCAACAAATTCTTTGCTTGTGGGTTTCAGAAATCACTTACAGTAGAACCGTGTAGTCTTCTAAAAGATCCAGGAACATGCTTGTGAGTGTGAGTGTGAGTCCCAAGTTTAAAAATCTGACAAAAACGAAATTTTGAACCTTATAATCGATTGTAAATACAAGAATTCAGTGTTTGGGAGTATTTCCAAACAATACACAATAGTAAAAGAATGAATCCTCTTTTTCATGGCTTTACTGCACATTCTGAATACAAAAACTTCGCAGTTTCAGTTACTTTACTGAATGAGCTGAATAAAATGTTCGTGAAACAGTGACAAAGATACAATTTTCATTCACAAACTAAGAAATGCTCTTATTCATTTGTTTCCTATTTTTTTCGACGACTTTGAGTGAAACGGTGAGTGTTCCAGCTCGCGGTAACATTGATTTGATAAAGATTTAAGATTTATTTGATCTGTTAAAGTATCCGTAAACAATGGATATGATCACATAGTATTAGGCTGTCCGAGAAGGCTTAGGACATTTTAGAAATCTGTTTAGAAATGAAAATTTCATCAATTGGCCTAGAGTTTTCCCTGAATAGATGTTGCTTATACACTTTTCTATCTTTTTATGCCAATCTAAATCCGTTTCCAAGTAAATTCGAGCGCACAAAATCATTTTCAATAAAAGAAAAAGGTGAAAAATTTGATAGTTCGATAAAAGGTGATATAAAGGAATTGGCGGAACGAATTGTTTTAAAAATTTGGCTAAAAACCTAACTTTTTGTGCCCATTCTTTATTTATTGACGCCAACAAAGGTTTCTTTAGACCAAAGTGCCTAAATCGTGTCATCGTGTCATCGTGTCATCGAGTCGTGGCTCTTTTTAACTGCCCAAGTTCGAACTCCGAAGAAAACGCTAGAAACAAAGCATTTCTTAAGATTTCAACGATGCTTTATAGAAAAATAGTAGGCCTTTTTAATGGAGCAAACCTCGAATCGGTGAATTCATTCTTTCTAACCAGCTTTTTAAATGAATGTCCAAAGACTTATCGGCAAAAATACAAGTTTTATCTTCTTAAGCTTAAAATCATTTTTAGCCTGGCAATCCTCGTGCAAGATGCTTTCTCCCAGGAGATTCCGGTGGTTGTGGGTGAGTTGGAGACAACAGTAGAACCAGTTCTTTAGTTAGAAAGGGTAGAACATTCTTTTTTAGCAAGAGTTGCCAAAGCTTGGCTCATTGACTTGCTATAGGAAAGATCCCAGAACTGGGTCTGGCTTTTATCTGGCCCTGACAGGCTTGGTCCACAGAAGTGACTCCTGGAATAACCATTATTAAGCTCTCGTGCTTGTTGCCAGACTTGTGTTTGGCATCAGAATATTAGTTCTAGAAAACGGACATAAAATAGAGTATTTAGTTGCTCTTTTCAGTGCCAACATCACCCACTTCTACTACAACCAAGAACGGCAATTGTGCCTGAAATTGTTCTACACTGGTTGTGGAGGAAATGCAAACAATTTCGATGAATTGCACGATTGCATCACTTTGTGCCATGGAGCAGAAATGACTTTGGGCAGTGAACCGCCAACAACTTTCCCTTCAACCATCGATCCATCAACCAATCCACCAATGGAACCTCCGATCAATTCAAATGTTCAAACGACATAATCCTCACCGCAAACTACTGTAAAAAGCAAGAAATCAATGTTACATGAATGAATTCTAACCGCAAGACTCATTCATCTTTATTTACATTGTAATGACGTTCAATTGCGATGCACAATTTTAATTTTAGTTTGTTAGAATAAGCTTGGCCATTCAGCACTTGAGCTATTTTGAGTCGGCAAAGTAGTTCTATTTTGATCTTTCGAAGCATTTTGACTCGCAAACCGTCTGCTATTTTGCTCTGGTCCAAATTTAGATCAAGGACTCTAATTTTAGAAACTTTTATGCTAGATGGAATAATGTTCACAAATCAGCCTTTAAATATCCGTTTGGATGACCAAGGTTTCATCCATAAACAGCAAATGCGCAAGTACTCATTCCAAGGCTTATAAAATGAGTTGTAGATCTTCAATCGGGAAACTTTTAGTAGATAAATATAGCCAAGATTAAGGGCTTCAATATTTTTATAACATTTGACACATTAGGGTTGAACTAGATGGTTGGGAGCTAATCAACCAAAAAGAAGTCGTCGTAAATACGGAGCACCAAGTATTAATGAACCGTAAAATTATAAAGCTGATCTTTAAACTATCCTTAAGGTTCTAAATTCTGTTTAAATAGCTTGTCTAATATTATAGAAAAAATTTGATAATGTTTGTGTTGACGAAGCGTCAATCCTTTGTGTACTTGTATCACGAGCGGGCCTTATGCTGAATATTGCATGCTCTTGTTATATTGTGAGCGTTTTTGGGAAACCCGTTTAACCTTTTATTCTATTCGGCTTCTGAAACAAAATCGTCCCCAATGATAAGATTGAAGCCGGTCACGCCCCGAACTATTGAATTCGGCCTATTCAGCCTTCTGGCACTTCTTCAAAACAACAACTGGCTTACCGTATTCTCTCTAATCCAGCAGATCCAATCTTCTTCGCCGCTCTGCAACAGCTTTCAACACAGCTTCCAATATTACTCCTTCATTGAGAACCATTTCATATCTGACAAACTGGTCCAGAGTCTTCTTGGCCTTTTCGATAGTTCGTTGTGAGCCAATGGTTACCCCTTGGTTTGACTGAAGAAAATGGTTTACAGATAATAGTCCTTTATTTGATAGATTGGCACTTTTTTTCATACCGAGCATAGCTTCTGGAGTTGGAGGAGTTGGTGATTTGGTTTGAATATGTGATGTTGAAGCGACAGAATCATCATCTTTTTGCTTTGCTTTTGCCACATAGACGGCGTTTTCACGATTTTGCTCGGCTCTTTTCTTTTCATTATCTTTCAAAATCCTTGCCTCCAGTGCTCCTTTCAAATGTGCTTTCCTGTCGAATTCTTTTTCTTTTTGTTGATTGTCTGCGGATCGCGATGACCTTTCTTCTTTTGATTGCACAGGATTTCCAGGAACTTTCCCACTTCGTAATCCGTGCATGTTGTTTTGATTCGTTTGGCGTCCATGTTCCAAGTTGCCACTTCCAGACTTTTTTGCCTCTGATGATCGTCCCATCTGCAAATTATAACTTTTGTTTTGAAAATGTCGGAAATACAAATGTAATAAGAAAAATAATAATACGCTAATAATCAAAAAACAAATAATCGGAAAGCAAAATTGTCTGTAACTAAATGATTTTCTCCTGCGATTGACATTTTACCAACATCAAAGGTGCGCGCGGACCATGTAATCGCGCACTTCTAAAAAACCTAGGCTTCAGAGCTCGCGTTTCCATTGACCAAAACACAAAATTAAAAAACAGTCCCCGATTAACTTTTTGGGTAGAATTCAGAAATTTGCTTTTTGAGCTTAGTTTATCAGCTAGATTTTCGTGAAAAAAAATTATTTTGACTTTTCGGCGCAGAATATTGAAGAAATTTCATGGGAAAATAGAATTCCACAAAAATTCAATTCAGTATTCTGAAAGAGCGTGATAAGAGCTATTGAATGACATATAACACTTTATGGTTCGATGAAATATGAAATTTCACGAACATCAAAGTCGCCGCCTTTAATTCTGAAATTTTGGATGATAGTTTTTGGATTATTTTGTTTTTTCCGTTCATTTTTAGGCCTAACTTAAAACTTGTAGTGTTTGAATTTTTGATTTAAGGAAAAAAAAATTGCACTGGGGTGTAATCGATGTGCGTTGTCATGTTGAAGATGGAATTGGCGATCATCTGAATAAGTAAATAAACTATTTTTTTCAAGCTAACGGTTAGAAAAGAGCTGGTTACGATTTAGTTTTTATCAATTTTAAGGCTCAAACCTCTAACCCATAATTAAGCTTTGGGATTGTACAGCAATAGCTAACCAAAATTACACTTTCGTGTAAAAACTGGTATTCAAAACGTTTGCAAGTTCAAAAATGATTTGAATCACCTGCAGCAATGTGATTGATCACGCATTTCCCATCAGTTGGACATTTTGATGTCGAAGCCACCGAAGTGGTGGCGCGCATGAAGAAAACTTTACAACTACTAAAAGTAACTACTTTCGGGAGCAGATTTGATATTTATGTTGGTAAATGTTTGTTTGTCTGTTTGACCTCAAGATTTCGCTTCACGAGTCTTTTTAAATCACCTTTAATGAGAGAGTGAAAGTCTCCACCATGGCCGACTGGCTAAGAGCTTCGGTGAGCGCAAACGCAGAGTTTGATACTCGCGCAATCAGATAAAACGCAAAAACTGTTTTTTCTAGACAAACAAACTTCAAACGGATTTCAATCAAAAATTTGAACCCATTACTCACAAAGGATCTAGATATTCGGAATCAACGAAAAATTTGCTACAAAATAGCCTAGGTCGCACTTTGAAGCTCGGTGGTAAACTTGGAAACTTGGTAACTTGGTGGTGCCAGGGGCATTGCTGTGTATTGTTTGTACCACATTATTCGTGTAAATTTATATATTTTTATATTTAGCTAGGGTCTCAGAGATGGAGAACAATCAGACTTCACTTTTTCATCAGATTCAACAACTTTTTTTGTTTTTTTTTCAATAAATTTAAAATTTAAAGGATCTCATTGCTATTTTAGGGGAAATGCGAAAGAATTATGCTAATCTTCACATAAATTTTCAATGAGCAAATTGATTGGGGAAAACGAGGGGATTTATGAGGCAAAAGCTGGAATTCCAGCTGGATTTTCCCTGGTTACTAGTAATGAAATCTATTTTGGGTATTTTGCTAGTTAGGTATTACAAATTGATCGACTTGTTTCCTTGTAATCTTATCGCTCATATAGATTTAAACTCTTGAAACCTCTCTTGAAATGGAGATGAGTTTTCTCAGTAAAAACTTTTCTTATAATGATGTATAAGTTTAGGTGTGTTGAAATTTGAATCAAGAAACTCTTCAAGTCAAATTTTATCTTTGAAATCGAAGCGTTTTTTCAATATTTCTTGCACATATTTGGTGATGAACTGGAACTGGTTCAACAGACTGATATCATGGAATGTAAAGGCTATTATTATAAGTTAAGTGAAAGATAATAATCAACTACATAGCTAGTTTTGAGTGCGACCTAATGGGAGAAAAATGAGCAAACATTGGCCGACCAATACTTTTTTCCACCACTGCAATAGTCCAATCAATGTGTTTAACAGCCGATAAATCAACTAATCATTAATTTCTGGTCACAAGTGTGACAGCCAGCTTTGTCTAGCCTCCCAACTTTCGAAATTTGAATCGGTGTTTGAAAAAGAAACCTGGAGAAAATAAACCAACAAGAAGTAGTTCTGCATCTCGACAGTAGTTCACTTCCTTCAACACAGATCTATTTTCGAGTAGCTTATTTCGCGCTTTCATAATGAGGTGATTTAAGAATAGAAACGTTATTGTCTAGTTTTGTGAAATGAGAATAGTTTTTGACCACAAAACCCCACCTGTCTTTCTAAAAAGCTCCCAACGCAAATCTCTTTGTAGGGCGAAGCGGTGAAGACCACGCTGACCAACGCGAAAATTGAGCGACCCATGATTGCAATGGCTTTCTTGTACAGAAACCCGACTAGCTTCTCGGATTGAAGTGTGGAGTGGTGAACTGAAACTCGGAGATGCTTAGATACGTTTAATTGCATTGTGAGCCTTTGTAAATAGTTGACAGCTGACGGGTTCCAATGATAACGATCAGTAAGCTTATTGCCATCAGCTAAACTCGGATTTTAGGAAGAATAGTTGACTCTTCGCTGGAATTCGAACATTTTGAATGGGGATTTATGGTTGAGATGGAAATCTGCCTCAATAAATATTCTTTATTCGGTTTATTCGCAAAATGCATCAAAACAATTATTCATTAGAAGTTTGCCATATAATCTTGTATTCGGATCTCCTAGGCATCAGGGGTCTCGTTGAGGGTTTGAATCAATTGCTAAACAAATTAAATTAAATTCTCTTTAAAACCCCAATCAACTCACCTTGACTTCACCATCGAATCTGCGCAAATGAGGCAAGTAATTCTCAGCGGACAACTCAAAATTGGACTTAATTTTTCTAAACAACAAATATTTCGTTTCGAAATCTGAAAACTTACGTGAATGACTTGTGTTTCTCCTGTAAATCGGCAAAATTTGGAGCGCCCTTGAGAGTTTCTTCTTTCGAAAGCAATTCCTAAAGAAATATCGACTTCAATCGGTTTTATTTGATAAAAGTGCCGTCTCAAAGATGTCAATGCCCTCAAGAAGGCCCTTGTGTAGTTCAGGAACCAAATCCTTGTACGTCTTGATGACATTTCTTGACTCTTGTTGAAGTTCCATCAACATTTGGTTAGCCTAAACACATGAAATTAATATAGTACGCCTTTCAATTCCAAACTAGCAAAACTGATAACAAGATGCAAAAGATACCTGTTTTTCCAATAAAGGAATGGCCCCATGTGGACGATGTTTTTTGTAAGCACAAGCGCCACAAATCTATAAATAAAAAAGAGCTTAATCAATATTAACAATAGCTTACTTCAAAACCACATTCACCGCAATAAAACATTTCGTCGACAATACCCTAAAATACTTCTATAGAAATCAATTTAAGTAGGCATACCTTTTTGCGGCATTCGTTGCAGCTACATTCATCTTTGACATTTCTCGCAGCATTCATCATTGCCTCCATTTGTCGAGTCATTTCGGGCAGCTCATTTAGAAAGTCTAAAGAAAAATTAGTGAATGTAAAATGAATTCATCTACCATGAAATCGATCTTTCTGTTTGTTGACAGCAGCGTACATATCATATGTTTCTGTACAAGTTGGACATTTGATTTCGTAGAGACTTGAATCCACAGAAGATTTCTGACGTGTCTTCAAATAGCATTCCGTGCAAATGATATGCCCACATCCAAGAGCAAACGATTTCTTTGCCTCAATTTGATTTGAATCTAAACCAAGATTTTTTAAAGCAAGTCATCAAACTTACATTCATCCAGACAAATTTGACACTCCGGAATTTTGAAAGGCTAAAAGAATCACTATAATTTGTAAATCCCAAATCCAACCTTCACAAGCAAATATCCCATTGGAGTAAACACCAAAGCGCTTTTTTGGGACAAAACATCTAAAACAATTCGATTGATTACTCAGCTTTTACTCTAAACAAAAATCAAAATAAAACTCACCAATCAAAAAGTAGGCAAAGTTTTCGCTGTAGAAACAGTCACTATCTCCACATTGATGATTTCTCTTTTCTTGTTCCAACGTCTTCTCTTGCTCGAAACATTCATTGCACATGGCCAATCCACAATACAAATGACGTGGAGATCGACGTTGATTAGCAACTCGAGCAACTAAAAGATTGGCAAATCAAACAAAACCACTTTGTTTACGCTTTAAAATCTAGATTATTTCGAAATCCATAACTGAAAAGCAAAAACTTACACGGTTTCTTGCAGACAATGCAGTTGAGCGATTCAAACACCCTCATTTCCTAAAAAGAAAGCATTAGAATTATTGATCAATCAACAAAAAAATGAACGCAAGAAAGAAATCGAATCGAGAGTTTGTGTGTTGAGGGTGGTAAGAGAGAATATTTTTAACTCTACCTAAACTTTTAACGAACTTTTAAATGCTTTTCCAAAATAATATAAACACGGGTCTTCTTGAAAGCTTTTTGAAAGCGACTGCTCGAAAGTTAACCGCCTTCTTTCTCTTTTCCTATTTGATTGAATATGTTGAGATTAAAGTCTAAACCATAAGATATTCAGAGAGCAGATACCGTAAAGGGTTTAATAGGAGCACGCCCTATAGGAGCGTCGCGTAGTCTAAGTTTACTCTCAAACAAGCGCTCATATCGTTGTTTCTGCGCGCTTAGGTATCAAATTAACAATATAACACATATTTTTAGCATTAACCAGCGCTTAGAACAAAATGATTGAAAAATGATGAAAAATCGGTTTTTTTAGAGATATCAGAGAACTCACAGATAACTTTGTGATTTGTACTCTACTCCTAAGTTCTTTTATCAGTGTGCATAAGAAATATCATGATGCGTATCATAAAAAGTATTTGAAAAATAGGTGCTCTTAGTTAATGTAACGTGATCGTCTCAAATTGGGCTCCATAAATGTTAGAAAGATTGGCTTGGTGGGACTGAAATATCTTGGCTTGTTATGAGTCTTATTTTGTACCAAATTTGCAATTTAGTAATTGTCAAGCTCAGGTTCTTTTACGAATTTTCTATTTCCCTCTACCCAAATGCGGTTGTTTGATCCGAAAAGCGATGAAAAACACACAGTACAATCACCATATTTTTGCCTTAAAAAGCCAAAGGAAAGACGGCGTGGGGCGACTATTTGTCTCTTCGACGATTCAGCAGTCTTGAATTCGATACATTGGTACTTAATTTTGAATTTTATCCATTCTAATAAAGGAAACGATCTCTCATCAACACACTTTATCAGAAATTCTACTCAATTCTCTCATCAATGGCAATACTCTGTACATTTACGTCCATATCTTGAATTGATTTGCCCACTTATCTCCACAATCATTCCACTCAAACTCTAGACAATGTCTCGTGATTGGATCATAGTAGCAGCACTGATCGTGATCCGGTTCAATCTCTGGGCGTCGGTCAGGGTATGAGGTATCCAACTCCCCAATTTCGATGTAAACCCAAGCGCGTGTAGATGCCTGACTACCGTGGATTGATCAACCTTTAGGTGCTCTGCTAATTCGCATGAAGTACCGTATTCTCTGTGACCCCACCGCCGGTGATGTATTTTACGGTTTCAAGTTTCGAGAGCTCAACACTCTAACCCCACAAGATACGAGTACATTTTCGACAAGATAGGTTCTGCTAAGCGGTTTTCGAGATTTCGAACAATTTAGGCAACGCTCAGGGTGCACTACTATTAGAGAGAATACGGTAAGCCGGTTGTTGTTTTGAAGAAGTGCCAGAAGGCTGACTAGGCCGAATTCAATAGTTCGGGGTGGGACCGCCTTCAATCTTATTATTGGGGACGATTTTGTTTCAGAAGCGGAATAGAATAAAAGGTTAAACGGGTTTCCCCAAAACTCTCACAATATAACAACAAGAACAATTCTTTCTATAATATTAAACCTACTATCTAAACAGAATTTGGAACCTTAAGGATAGTTTAAAGATTAAATTTATAATTTTACGGTTTATTAATACAGGGTGCTCAGTATTTACGGCGACTTCTTTTGGTTGATTAGCTCCTAAGCATCAACTTCAACCCTAATGTGTTAAGTGTTATAAAAATATTGAAGCCCTTAATCTTGGCCATATTTATCTATTAAAAGTTTCCCGATTGAAGATCTACAACTCATTTTATAAGCCTTCGGATGAGTACTTGCGCATTTGCTGTTTATGGATAAAACCTTGGTCATCCAAACGGATATTTAAAGGCTGATTTGTGAACATTATTCCATCTAGCATAAAAGTTTCTAAAATTAGAGTCCTTGATCTAAATTTGGACCAGAGCAAAATAGCAGACGGTTTGCGAGTCAAAATGCTTCGAAAGATCAAAATAGACCTACTTTGCCGACTCAAAATAGCTCAAGTGCTGAATAGCCAAGTTTGTTGTTGGCCAAGTTTATTCTAACAAACTAAAATTAAAATTGTGCATCACAATTGAACGTCATTTTGCTTTTGCTCAAAACTGGTCTTGTTGCTCCAGCAACGTCTAAACTACAAACCTGAATCATCAAATCCGCAGGATTTCTGGAATTGATAGTACTTGATAATAGCTGGCTAGCTTTAACAGGGTTGCTTTCTTTAGCTATTCGTTACCTGAGCTCCAGCACGATCAAGCACGCTGAGGTACACGTTGGTCTGAAATATTGAAATAGCAAGTTGGGATAACAGCCTTGTTAAGGGTCATTGGTGCCTGCTTGCCATACTAGTCTGTGATCAATTTGAAGCTAAGATTACAAAGCTCGTTCAACCAAAAACCCACTCCATTGGAAGGAAAGAGTCCGTTGGTGAGCCCTGAGATTCCATTCAATTCAGAGAATTCATTGATGCCATTAAGCCCGTTAAGTCTAAAAAGATCTAATTAGAACAACTGAATAAATACACAAAAATGGAACGTCAATAAACAGGAAAATGTCTTAGAGTGTTTTAGTTTTATTTCCTCTCGGCTTTTTTTAAGACCGGCCTAACGAAAATTCCATTTATTTGCTTGTAATCGATCGATTGACACGATTCGGCTTATCTTTTCATGAAAAGTTTCGGTTTTTTTGGTTATGCTCTTAGTAAAAGCTTTTCCAATTAACAAAATGTTCAGTTTGGAAGGATTACTTTCTCTAAAACTTTGAGAATTCCTGCATAACTTTACTCTGACTCAATAGTGTTATTTTTTAATATCAAGAAAGATTTTTACGTTCACTAATGTGCAAAAAGAAGAGCAAGGTCATTGGTTTTCTTTCTTTTTTTCTGGCAAAACCGTGTGTTTTCTTTCTCTTTCCACGATTCAGCCACGCTATTTTTCAAAAAAAATCAGTATACTTTTCAAATTTTCCAGCTGTTTTCAATGCCACACTATAAGCTTATTTATTTTGCTGTTCGTGGGAAAGGTTTGAAAAATCTTTTTTAATTTTTAGTGGTCATATTCAGGTGAGTTCATTCGTCAGCTCTTCACATTGGCTGGAGTCGAATTCGAGGATTTTCGTCAACCGTTGGGTTCGGATGAATGGCCAGCGATGAAGAAAGGTTTGTTGTTTGAAAAAATAAAGCTAAGAAATTAGATTATTACTTGCAAAATTCGATTCTTTACTATTTAGAGACACCCTACGGGTATTTGCCCGTACTGGAAGTGGACGGGAAACAACTCGGCCAGGCAAATGCGATTGCCAAGTTTATTGCGAATGAGCATGGTGATTTCATAATGATTTCAAAAGGCAACTTTATCAAATTTGACAAAAAAACACGTTTGACAAGATTTTTGTCAGAGTTTCGTTTTGATTTCAGAGCAAAACAAGCCAAAACGCAAAACAAAATCGTTTGTCAATTGATGTTCTTTGCTAATTTTCAGGTTTGAACGGTTCGAATGCTTGGGAGGCGGCTCTAATTGACTCAGTCGGCATCCACTACGATTCACTCTTTGAGGCTTGCCGCCCATTTTATAAGTCTTGGCTCAAAATCAGTGATCAACCAATGGTAGAGATTTCAAATCTCTTTGCTAATAAAGTTTTTTTATTCCAGGAAGAGGCCTTCAAGCTCTCCGTCGAGCCAGGCCGAGACGAGTTCTTCCCGGCGATTTGTAAATTCCTTCGCGGAAACGAATCCGGCTACATTGTTGGTTTTAGTTTAAAAAAACATATTTTCAAATTTACCGTAATAATTCTAATAGAAGACCAGTCTCTAATAGAAGACCAGTCTCCAATAGAAGACCACCCCCTTGACCCCTTGAAATCGGGACTTTTTAAAACTTCTGTTCAAGTAGAATGAAAGATTTGGGTCCAGATAGTAATATTTTAGCCCCGGCAGTAAAATTGGAGACGTAGTTTTTGAAAAAAATTAAAAAATAACTTTTTGGAAAAATTTCATGTGGTCCCCTACATGGATTTTTTTGAAAGATTTTCTATGGAGTCCGGGCAAGAAAATAATTTCACTTTTAGACATGTTTTTGGCATCTTTTGGGGCAAGGGCTATCGTTTGAAATCGTTTTTAACTATTTTTAATTTTTTGATTCATGTGGGGGACCTTTACCTACTTTTTTGACTCACCAATTTTGGGGGGTTGAAAATTAGAAGACCATGGTCTTCTATTAGAAATTATTACGGTATATCCAAAAAACTGTAGATTGGAGAAAAGCCCTCGTGGATCGATTTGTTGGTGGCCGATCACTGTACGACTTTTCTTCGCTACAATCCAAATTATCTCGACAAATACCCTGAGGTTAGTTTACATCAAAATACATCAAACATAAATGACATAAATTGAACTTTATGCCAAAAATTATGTTAGAAATAACGTACTTTAGGCAAAAGCTCATATGGAGAGGATTCACTCGATTCCGGCTATTAAGAAGTGGATCGAGGCACAACCACAGACAGAAATCTAAGGGAAAATACAATTTAATAGATCAATAAACTTTATCTATGAATGTAAAAACGTTACAACTTGAACTTTTTATAGTGGATTCTCTTCTGAATCACTTCGATGAGGAGCGCTCCAATGGAGAGACCGATGAAAATGAGACAGAGACGAAAGAGTGGCCACAAATAGAGCAGACCGAGCGCGTAGAATTCGCCGGACGAGTGAACAGAACGAACATAGGGCGTGAACGGGTTTGCGTATCTGAAGTGTAAATTAGTACTGGCACAGCTGAAGACGTTCTAGCTGCAAAACCTGATCGCTACCTGGCTGCAAAGTTAGCATAAGACCCTTGAATCGTTTCGAGTCCTCGGTTCAATTTCTCCAGAATGTCCTTTGATAAATTTCTGAAAGTTTTACATTCAAAAATAAAGAAAAAAAAACTTGTTGAGTGCAAATGAGAGATGGCTCGGCTGGAGAGAGGAATCTTTGATGAAAAGTAGTCTTTTCTCTCGATTCAAAATGATGACATCGGTGGGAACGAGATGTTCGTGGAGGCCAACAAAGAGGACGGATTTTGAGGTCAGATGCTGAAGTTTAGTTTAGTCTTTTACTTGTTTTTTATAGAACAAGCTTACAAAGGAACCTCACGATTAACGTCGCAATGTATCCGCGCAAAACAAGATGGCGGCACGGGGGATTGAACCCATGCAAAAAGACAGCAGTTGGTCCCGAGGCAAATGCACTAACCACCAGACCATCGAGGTAGTTGGAAGAGGTGAAAAAGGAGCTTATTGCGCGCCGATGGCTGCGAAAAAATGTCACGAAAAGTAAAAGTAAAATATCCTTTTTTTGCTTGAGGCTTTAGGAGCTTCTGATTACAGATTCGGAATCACCGTAAAATTCTGCATCAGAAACACTCTGTTTCTAGCCAATGTCGGGGGTCTGGTGGGGTTCCTTTGTTAGGTGTAAATTTATCGAGCTCACTCACGTTATCCGGATTCCAGCTTCGTGGAACGTGAACGGCTCTTAAAAGGTTTAAAATTTTGAAAATCAATCAAATCTAAAGCACTCACTTCTTCAAAGCGTTCTCTAAACGGTTGCATTGATTGTAAAAATGTTTGCAAAAAGCCATTGGATTCCAACCGATTTCCTCGTGAACAAGAATATGCCATCCTAGAAAGAGATTTTTGAGAAATGTTTATGGAAAGCTTTTGAAATGTCACTGTTTCTGAAGGTTCAGTTTTTTACAAAAAGAAATGGCAGAGCTTGATAAAGAGAAATGATTTTTGTGGTAAATGAGCTTTTTACTCTAATTTTTTAGCGTCTTGCTTCGTTATGAACCAAAAAACAGCCGACGAACCAATCAACTAACTTTTAAGCCACAGCACATAACCTCTTTTACCTTTTTTCTCAACTGCATCCAATAAGCCGTCGAGATTTATGAAGTCGTAGCTAAATTTTGAAAGGAAAAAATGAAAGGCAGCAAGATGTTTTAACACTTTCATTGTTCATTGATATTGGTGATTGTCGATTTAAGATTGAACATTGATGGTTTGTTCATTCACTCACCCTCTCCTTGACGATAGAGTAAAAGCACTTGTCATAGCACTCTCGAAATGAAGTGTGAAGAAAAAGCAAAACCAAAACCATGAAATCATAAAGAATGAATTGGCAAGAGTATGTCTTCTAAAAACAGTAATGTGATGAAAACAGGGAAACAGTTTTTGTTAATGGTTACATTTTTTGATGTGGTGTATCCTGCGAGAGGAGGACTCTCAATGAAAACATCAAGCAATCCCAAAAACTTCGTTTTTTCCTCGAAAATACCCACGTGGCAAAGGAGCTAAAAAGCGAATTGGTTGAATTTTATAGAAAACTACTTTATCAGGAGTCCCATCAGTAATAGAAGAAGCATCTCGGGATGGAGTGAGCTGAGAATGAAATCTTTGATCTGTAGAAGGGATATTAGTTGGAAAAAGCGGTACTAAACTTGAAACTCGTCGATTTCCATTATCATGTAGCCGTAAACGAGGTAATTGATTGGTACAGTGAAGTCGACCTGAAATGCTGAAGATGTAACTATACAGGGCGCCCTAAAATTCCCTAGCCAACCTCCGTTTGCCGCACTTTGCTGTTATGCACTTTTGAGTTGACTATCTTTGCTACTTTGTAAGCAAAAATGCTTGCAAATCCGAAATCAAAGGGTAAACTTAGTTATGTAAAGCATGTTGTTTGATATTTTTTTGTTGGTATCATTTCTCGATTTCACCTTTTCGAGCCGCTCGACATTTTGAATGATTGCGTGAACGGTGAGATCGGCGCTTCCATTAGCAATCATTTCAACGGCTTTTGGGGCTGGGTAATCGATTGGAATCACCTGATTTAGATTTTTTTTGTAAAAGTTCCTGTTAGGGTTACTGTAGAAAAGTTCACAACCTCAGCTTCAAGTCCCGTCAATTTCAGCGCTGCAATCAAATAGTCGACATCGATTCCCGGGTTTCTGCATTTCAAATTCCAGCAGCTGAATAAAAATTGTCAGAAGCAATTTTTGTCACATACTTTTGGCGAAAAGCAACAATTTCGCTGTCTTTTTGGTAGCCAATTGCTCGCAAAATCATTTCATCAAAGAAATTTTGACTATAAAATGCTTTCAAATTGAGAGCAAAGAGAAAATTTCGGATCTGAAGTGGTTACGCAGAAATGGCAAATGGGATATTTGAAGCTATTTTGGAGGGAAAAGGGCTTTTTGTGGGTTATTTTTGTTTGCAATAAATGACTCTCTGCAAATGTTTCTGCTGAACTCTTTTCCCGTCTCGTTTCTTTCACTTTTTTTTCCACTGCAAGTACAAAGAGTTGTAATGACAGAGCAAAGAGCTGAATCCTGTTAAATCTTTCCAGCTAGCTAAGAAATTCACAAAAAATAAAACTCGGAGCACCCACAAAAGAGGAATAAGCGCCGAAAGATTTAAGGGTCTGGGAGCTAAAATGTGGGAAAATTACCGTAATTTGACTATTTGACCAAATTTGACCATGCGACCATTTGACTTTGATGTTTATGTCTAGCTGGAGTGGAGTTTGATGCATTTTTTTTGATTTGCCCTGCTTCACACCGTGTTTTTTTTAAAGGGACCGGAAACCACGAGGCACAGAAAAATATTACCCGACTGAGCTTGGTCGTTCTGTCCAGCACAAAAACTTCGAGTTATTTTTTTTGTACTCAAAATTTTTCAAAAAAGCGAAATTTTTTTGTTTCGCTCTGAACTCTGATGAGATGTGAAATCAAAGTGAAAACTCTGTGATAACTTTATTTGTTTTGTTTTTGCTTATCTACTTTTAATATGTAGATGTAGTTTTTTATGGTTAATGAATAGTTTTAGATAAAGGTCTTATAGATGACATTTTCCATTTCCAATCTTTCTTTTGACAAATTTTTACTTCAAAAAGGCCCGGATTGAACCAGTAGCTTCATTTGGAGCCTTTTTGTTTTCTTTCGGTTTTTTTTCCACATTTCGACTCGGCATACAATGAAGTTCTTTTCCTGGTATCATTCCCTTAAAGTAAAGTGGAAAGTTCCTTAAATCTTTCCAAAGCCGGTTCAAGTTCCGGGTCAGAAATTAGGTGTTCAATTGTCAACACCGTTTCCTCGTTTTTTTGAAAACAGATTTGAAAGCACAGACCAGAAATGAGAAAAGTAATATGCCAAAAAAACCCTAAGCGGTTTCCTGGGGAATGTGAAATTGAATAGAAAAAATAAATGCCTTTATTTACAACACGTTTCAAATTGTTCCCTTTTTGGTTTACAAGTTGATCTCTCCGAGAAGACAGATTGGAGAGCAGCGGCCAACGAGCTGAAATGATACCGTTAACCATAAGGTTTACTGTAGAAAAGGTAGGCTTTAGAATGACAAAACTGGGTAAAACATGCTTGCCAAGTCATTGATTACTATCAGATTCACAAGCTTTCGATTAACCAACCCCTCCAAGAGCTGGGAGCTTTCCGAGAGTGCCGCTAGTTCCACCCAAAATGCTGCTGAGGAGGCCACCACCGTTCACATTTCCGCAGCATCTCTGGAATTGATAGTACTTGAAAATAGCTGGCTAGCTTTAACAGATGGTGGTTGCTTTCCTTATCTATTCGTTACCTGAGCTCCAGCACAATCAAGAACACTGAGGCAAACGTTGATCTGAAATTTGATCGTAGGAAAGTTGAAATAACAAAGGATTGTTCTTAGAGGGTTCTACAAGTTTTACTTGCTATCCCAATCAATTCTCTATTCAAATTTAAGATTGCAAAACTGGTTTAGTCATTAAACTCACTCCATTTGATGGGAAAAGTCCGTTGGTGAGCCCTGAGATTCCATTCAATCCGGAGATTCCGTTGATTCCATTGCCGTTAAGTCCGGTAAGTCCATTGATGCCGTTGAGACCCGTAAGTCCGTTAAGTCCATTTAAACCAGAGATTCCATTGAGTCCACTCAATCCATTGATTCCGTTGATTCCATTAAGCCCATTGAGTCCACTCAATCCATTGATTCCGTTGATTCCATTAAGTCCATTGAGTCCGTTCAGTCCACCAAGGCCATTGAGTCCGGAGATTCCATTGACTCCAGGGAATCCCGAAAGTCCGGGGACACCATTGAGTCCATTGATACCGTTGAGACCAGTCAAGCCACTGATTCCATTGATTCCATTCATTCCACTGATTCCATTGATTCCATTGATTCCATTGATACCCGAGAGTCCGGACATTCCATTCAACCCAGTCAATCCAGAGACTCCATTGATTCCCGAGATTCCAGAGATCCCGTTCAGTCCACCCTGGCTCATTAGACCTGTTCTCATGCTGGCTGGGAGCTGAATGGTATAAATTTGATACTGGTATCTTGATGGATACTGTTCCTGATAAATTAATGTCATAATTGTCAAGTCTTACCGATCCTAACATCCCTGGAACCTGGCGTTTCTTGCGGCCATCGGCGAGGGAGAGCTGAAAGGAAAGGGAAAAGATTTAGAAACAATCAGATCTTGCAACAAACCATTTATCAGCTTCAATTAGAACGATTAAGCTTAAACTCACCGCAAAGATCAAGGCAGTAATCAAGGCAAGTTTGAACATTTTACAAATCGAATTCAAGACAAAAGCTGATTGCTGACTATTCCTCGAAAACCGGCCTTTTATACTCAGAAGAATATCATCTTTAATGCTTTTCCAAAAAAGTTTTGTCTACTTACACTAATGTTATTCAATTTTTTTAATCCAAATCGAGTTACTAAAAACATTCGAAGTTTTTGAAGATCTATAGAACAACTGAATAAATACACAAAATCGACAATAAACAGAAAACAAACAAGGTCATCATAATACAGATGTTTTCGGATTTGAAAACAACACTGTCTAGGAAAAAGGCGGCTGTAAGACAGTTTTTGGTTAAATTACGTAATTTATTGCTAGAAAGAAGTTGTTTTGATTGGTTCTCAAAGCGTCAGCTTATCAAATCAAATGCTTTATTTTTTTTCAAACTCGTCAATTATTTTCCTCGACAATATTTTCGACTCCCGCCCGCAACACACGATTCACCCGGTGGACAGTCCGAATTGCTGCCACAAATCTTCTGAAATCAGGGTAAATTGAACTGAAAGTGTCCATTTGAACTTATTTCTTTACTTGAGAAGAAACTTTAAACTCACCCCTTGCCTCTTGACCCGTTTGAATTCAGGCGATGCCTAAAACTTCTCTATGAATGCTTAAATTAAAGATGATGTTAGCTAATAATTTGACGAAGAATTGTAAGAAAACTCGGTAAAACCGAAGACTCTTTATTCCTTTTTTTAGAACTTTTTATAGAACTGAATACTTTTTATAATTTTACACTTGTAACTTTTCTAGCCCGCTCACCTCAACAATCACAATTCCCAAAATGGACATCGCCAAGAGAAAGAATAGAAAAAAGTTCATTTTTGCAAGAATTGCTCCTTTCCGATTGTCCTTTTTGCGCCTTTTCTAGAAAAAATTCAAGCATAAATCTAAATTTTTGAAAAGAAAGCCGACAACTGTTCAATTTCAATGTCTTTGATCTCTGATTGCTCATGCAAGATTCATCAAATCTTGAACATCAAAGGGCAATGTTTTAGAATGTTTGATTTTGCTTTTTGTTTTCTTGACTTGTCTTTTATTAAAGCACAAACTTGAACAATAAATGTAAATTGCTTCGATACACATCGTTTTTCTCGATTCTATTATTTTACTTGCTTGGTTTATTCACTTTTCTCTCGCTATACAGCCTTTTGATGGAATTTTGGAGATTTCGAGGTACATAGAAATTAAGAGACCGGGATATGAATGGGATCTCTGAAACTCGTGGGCCCAGTCTCATAGAGGAGAGTAAAGCATAAGGATTTACACTGACGGCAATGGGACACGTGTTGGTGTAGCTCATTGGTAGAACCTTCGCCCGGTAAGCGAGAGATCGCAGCTTCAAATCCCAGCGCCAAGCATGTTTTGTCATCCCAGCCTCAACCCCATAAAATGTGCGTTATGTGCATCCAAGGATGAAAAGATGACGAGTTCGTAAGGTTACTCACACAAAACACAGAATGAGTTTAAATTTGACCAAAACACAAAATGATGTGAGTCTTTATTTTTGAACACATTAATTCTCGCCAAGTTGTGCGATGTCTGAGTATAAAAGTGATGGTAAAGATAGAATTTTGTGAAAGATGAAAATTCTCTTTGTTTTACTTGTTCTCACATTTTCCGTGGGAGTCACGATGGCTCAGGTTGGCTATTTGAAATTTAAAGTCTAATTTGCAAGCCTAAGCAAAGCAAGCCTAAGCAAAGCAAAAATCTTTGCAAGAATTTTCTAAACAAGGTAATCGTTTTTTGCTTGGTGAATTAAGTTTCCCAGCTGGAATATGGAGAAATTCGAAAGCCAATAACCTTTTACTTGCCTAGTTCTTTCTCGGCTTTGTCCAACCGTTAATATTGGGTTCAACGAAAAGTTCGTGCAGTTTTTTGGGAGATGGTCTCAAACTCAATCAATTTGGACGTATAATAGCTCGTTCGAAAGCTAATTATAAAGCGAACTCAATGAAAAAAAGCCGCTTATTGATTCATTGCGTTTTAAAGTTTTTACAGAGGCTTTAGTAGAGATGTGCAGGCCTCAAAAAGGTGCAAAAATAGCGTTTGTCCGTTTTTTTGCTTAAAAATTTTTGAAAATTATATTTTCAGGAGCTAAAAAAGTGTAGTCGACGCTCAGACTGTCGATCGGGCGAGGAATGTACAGGATTGACGAGTGATGGGAAGCCATGTCCTGACGACACTTGGTGTAGCATGTACTGTTACAAGAAAGAGTAGAATGTGTCTAATAAAGGACTCTGCATGAACGCAAATATAAATTTTTCAACACCTTGAAACAAAAGTGTGCAGAACAGATTAGAACTTTTAGAGTTTGTGAACAGATCCGCCAGTCAAAGCAGTCAAAGCATAGACTCACTTTCGAGCTCTTTACATCACTTTATGTTCACTAAACACATCCTTTTTACTATTAGACATCTAATTTCTTTCTGAAAGGGGAAAAAAGTCGTGAAATTCGTGAATCGACCCCGAATAAAACCTTTAAAGATCAAAAAGCTGATCGAAATGATGAAAAAATGAAAGAGAAACCGGAAAATGAGAAGGTTTTGAAGGTATAAAAATCGTTGGGAAGTTGATGGTTGAGCTTCAGGTTGCTTGCTATTTGCTTTCCTATTCAGACATTGACGACGACTTGTACCACCCGTGGTACACGCCTTCGAAGGGTCCCCTTTTCTTTCTTTTACCATGAATCAGAACAGTCCTCCGCATTCGAGTCAAACGCTCTACCAACTGTGCAATCCTCGTATCTTCTCCTAATCTTACCATGGAGGAGACATTTTTAAAATCTGACAATGGAATCGTGTTCCCCACCCCCGAAAACCCCGGATACAAATGTTTAGCCCTCTGGGCCATACCTCAGCTGTACAGTACGGGGTACTTCTAATTCTGGATGCCGAACAGAGGTTTTTCAAATCTGCCGTTGGATTCGTGTTCCCCACCCTCAAGAACCCCAGACTACATGTTTTCCAAGAATTTGGCCTAACCGTGTTCTTTCGTCCCAGATCTCAACCTAGCAGAAAAACGCCTCGTCGTCAATGTGTTAAGGAATACATTAATATAATGCGCAGAATGCGTGGAAATAAAAATGATGAGCCAAAAAGTGACGAATACGAGTTTGCTCGTGCTCGTGCGCACAAAATAACAAAAAGATATTGAACTAAATGGTTGAATATCGTGCATTCTCTCTTCTTCCCGTCGCTAATCGGACAAGAAATCATTCACGCCAATAATCGCTATTCCCGTCGCTAATCGATCGACTGCGCCGTTATCCCTAAAGATCCAAAATTTCTAATGGCCAGTTTAGAGTCAACTTTCTAAACTACTAATCCAAAACCTAGCTGTTGGGAAAATTTCTGTTGAAATCTACGAGAAATGGGACAAAAATTGTTTCACCAAGGCGAAAGTGCTCAAAAAGGGAAAGTTTGGGGAAAAAGGGGAAATTTTTGGGGGGGTTTTCAAAAAAACAGAAAATTGTTAGGTGGTATAAAAAGGCTCAAAACTTTTGCTTGATTTGTTTTGACTGTTTTGATTTTACACTTCTATATTAGATACATAGAAGTGCATTAATTCAGACTGTGACACAAGGAAGAATACATATTTTTATCACAACCTCGCAAAGTAGTTACAGGGATAGTAGCTTCATGTATCCACAATCATGCAAACAACAAGCGGAGTTTCAAATCCCAGCCATAAAGTTTGGATCTAGAGATTGAGATAGACAAACTGTATCTGCGACAAACCCTTTCTTTTTCTTCTTTACTTGGATTTGGATCGGGTGATGTGTATGCCCGAGAACCATCAAACCTAAAGTGGGATTTAAAGCTTGAATAAAACTTCAGAGTAACATCAACTTGCTCAAATCTCAACCAACCAGACTGAGTTGATCACTGGGTTCTTGAGTAGTTCAAGTGAAAGCGTGTAGATCATTCTCAACGGATCAACAAATGCAACTTTTCGCCAATCAGACATACGATGCTAAACTGATATTCTTGTAAATGCTCATAATCAATTTGTTCAATCTAACTTGTTAGAAACGTACAAATTCCAAACTTAAGCCTTTTATAGTGTTTCCTCGCCGTTGTATTGCTTCTTGGACATCTGTAAATGAATGATCAATGGTAGACTGTGATTCTTACTTTGTCTATTGACATTTCTTTGCTCCAGCTCCGGTGGAAGAACTCGTTCCAGGTAATCGATCACAAATTCACAGCGTTTTCCCCATTCGGAAATCCTAGGATGTTTTCAATTTGGTGCTTGGACAGATAAATGTAACATAGAACACTTTGATCTTTTGCCCAGGGCAAATTGAAGTTTTCTACAGAGTGACCCATAATTATAGGTGCAGTGACTTATTATTAACTATCTCGATCTCCTCAAATTTTGAAATTTTGCACTCGGCCCAGAAGCATTTCAAAAATCAGATTTGGACATTCCAACAAGACGGGCCTCCGGCTCACAAAGCCAAAAAAGTCGAAGATTTTTGAAAAGTGAAGTTTCCCGATTTCATCTCTTTTTCTGAATGGCCGGATCTCAATCCGATGGATTATTCTGTCTGGTCCGCCCTTGAGGCAAAAGCTTACTCAAAACCGCATAAAAATGTTGAAAGTATGAAGGAAAGTCTTCTAAAAGCCTGAGATGAACTCGAGTATGCTTACTTCGGCACCGTGAATGCCTTTCCTAAACGCTTGACAGCGTGCTCAGCTAAAAATGGCGATCGCTCTAAATTTAATTGTTACTTTGTTGTTCATTGGTGTCAAATAAAGAATTTAAAACAAAAGTTTAACCTCTAAAGTTTAATTCTATTCTTGTTTAATCCTCTACAAAGCTTTCTATCTGCACCTATAATTATGGGCCACTCTGTATGCAGCAAAATGGTCAGCTGTTAGCAGCAGTTACCATTTTTCGATAGTGAACTCTTCCTTTGTAAAAGTGCATCCAAAAAGTCCAGCTGCTCTTGTGAGCTGGTGCTCGAAGTAAAAGTCGTCTCTGACATATCGATTCGTGAAAGTATCCAGTAAACGCTGGTGTTGAGGACCGTAGGACTAAAGATTTGACATGGAAGATATGACTAAAATAACTGTATTGTAGTTCTTCAGAAGTACAATACAATCATAAAAATCACACCTCAGCTCCATGTGGAGACAAAACAAACTCAATCAACTTTTGGGATGCTCCAGGCAGCTGTGGATGTACCAATACAATGGGAGAAAGGATTGATCTGAATTCTTTTGACTTGCACATTGATTGTCCCCTACTTCAATTGCCCGACATTAGAGCGTACATTGTCTGTCCCCCTCATCATACAGAGCCATCAGCTAAATTGAAGTCTAATCTCGAAACTTTCTCATCAATTAAACCTTGAATTTCATCTCGTCACTAGGATTTGGTAGAGTCGATAGAAAAATCTGTTTCTCTGTTTGATCCAACCTAAAACTTTGAGTTTAACAAAACATTTCCTTCCTTACCAAGCGCCATTCATTTTCTTCTCCGTTAACAAATATTGTGGCAAAGCGAAGACCAATCTGAGGGGTTCATTGAATTCTATCAGAAAACATCCAAGACGATGCCGCTAAAGTTGATGTTCAAACGTTTAGCAATAAAAGTACGATGTGCATGTCCATTGTATTTAGAAGACTCGTGTCAGGTAGTGCTTGCCCAATTCGGACGATAGCTGAAATTTTGAATTCATAAAGTTTTGTAAGTTAGCCTACTTTCTAGGTTATAACCATTGGCTGCTAAATTTGCGGGAAGAAGTTGTTCCAGATAAAGAGAGGCAAACTCGCAACGTTTCCCCCAGTCATCGAGCCTTCAAGGGTTGAATCGAATACTTGAAAGTATAAGGAAGATGATGGTGTTGATGAAATTTGATCTACACTCGTCCTGACCTAGTCTGACTTTATTCTAGGTCAGCTGTACAAGTATCTGGGCCTACCAGGAGCCAGGCCTGGCTTCTGGCCAGGTTCTGGTCTTACCTGACATACAGACCCAGGTCTGGGCTGAAACATCCATACATCTAATATATACAGGCTGGCTGAAAATTACGTGCCGCCAAAGAAAACGCCATAATTTAATTTTCTTTCAAGGAACATGTAAAAATATGTATATAACGCCGTTCGTCTGTCTGTCTGTCTGTCTGTCCGAGGTTTTTATTCGGGGAATTGAGCTAGGGGGCTGAAAACTCGCATTTTAGGGTAAAAACATTCGCTGATTCCGAATCTGAAGTCTGTTTGTAAAAACGTCATTTCCCGCCAAGTTATTCGCCTTTAAAATTTACTACGACCACCCAATTTGCATTTCACACCAAATTTGCATCTAAGAGGGGGAATTTAATGCAAATTTTAGCAAAGCAGCCGCGTAGCGGATGCCCAGCGCAGCTAATCTCACCTTAATGCCACCCAACACATCAGCTAACAGGCTGGAACATCTCTAAATAGAACCTAAGCAACCTAAGTCACAGCTCATCATAGAATTATATAATTATATAACGCTCTTTAAAAAGTAACTTACCATTTTTCGACAGTAAACTCTGCAACAGGGTACGATCGAGCTAACCCAACCGCATGAGCTTGTAACTGAAGTTCGTATCGAAGTGGCAAGAAATATTTGGTCTTGAATATTTCCAACAATCTCATGAATTGTGGGCCATATTTCTGAAAGTGAAAAGCTTTGTAAAATAAAAGTGAGAAAAATTGTTACTTACAGTGTTGAGTTGACTAAAAATAGAATTGATTTTGTCGTTTAAAAAAGCAAGTACCTCAGAGTCTGGTGAGATTGCCAGAAAACTGATCAACGCGGATGTTATTCCGGGAGGAAACAAAGGTAAATGCGCAGTGGGTTGTTCGTTTGGTTCATTGGGAGCCAAAGCTTCAGGATTTCCCGTTGTCGTTGTTTTGCTCTTTGAGCCATTCGAGCGTTTTTTGCGATTTTTCTTTGGCATTTATCTAAATGTAAGCTAAAAAGAAGGGCATTAAAATGAACAAAATAACAAAACAAAACAGAACAGAACAGAACAAAAATATTTTTGTTTGGAAAACCTTTTGATTTCTTAAATCTAAAATTTAACGGAAAATTTTTAAGATAAGGAAAGAAAAGTGACAGCTGTGAGCATTTTTTTGCTATAAAGTGATAAGTCATGCCACCAAAATCACGTGTACCTCAAAGAGTCATGAATTAATAGTTTGCATAGCTAGCTTTATTTTTTCAACTCTACATTACTATACCTGCATCACTTGGTTCCTAGTTTAGGTCAATGGTCGACTTGATGGACTTGCTCGGGAGATTGCGGTTTTTCTGGGAAAAAGATGCAAACAAGGGCTTGCAATTCATGGACCTACGGATGCCCTTGCATGAAAGATAAAGCTTAAACTTTACTAATATTAGGTACGGAAAAAATTAATGTCGTATTTTTTCACTAAAGTTCAAATGTTCATAAAATTTTTATTTCAAAAGCAATTTAATCAAAGTAAAAACCAGTAGAATCTATACATGAATGTCAACTTTTAGCTAACTTTTCAATTCCTAAAGTGTAGAACGCGGGCTCCATTGAATCGATAAACTCCTTGTTGCCATTTTCGACCTCCCCTTGAGTAGCAAAGCATTTCTCCGATAAGAAGTGATCAAGGAACTTGAAAAAGTGAAAATCTGTAGGCGACAAATCAGGAGAATATGGAGCATAAGGGAGGACTTCAATGTGCAGCTCGTTCAATTTTTGAAGAGTCTTCAGTAAAGAATGCGGATGGGCATTGTCTTGCAATAGGATGGGATCCTTCCGATTCACTAGAGCTGGATCGATCCTGCGAATTTTTTCATACATTTCGTTTATTTCGTGAATATACTGATCAGAATTCATCGTTTCTCCTTTTAATAGAATTGAATAATGGATCAGACCTTTCTGCGACCACCAAACACTGAGAAGAAGCTTCTTTGGGTATAGGTCGGGCTTCGGAAAGGGGTTTGGTGGTTATCCTTTATCTAGCCATTCGGATTTGCGTTTTCGGTTATCGTAGAGGACCCATTTTTCATCACAATTTACAATTCGATCCAGAAATGACTCCTTTTGATGACGAATCAACAATGAGTATGATGTGAGGTAAGAGTGCAATTTTTGATATTCGTTCAACTGAGGAGGCAACCACTTTTTCAACTTTTTTACTTTTCCGATTTCCTTGAGATTGTTCCCAATTATGTGTGGAGTGACCCCAAAGTGCGTTGCTAATTCTGCCTCCGTTGTTCTGGGATTCGCTTCTACCAGCTCCTTTAATTCGTCATTGTCGAGACTAACATGGCGTCTGCGGCCTTCCTTGTCATTAAGATCCTCGTCGCCTTCCCGGAATCGTTTGAACCAGAGCTTAACTGTTCGAACTTCAGCTTTGTTTTCCCTAAAAGCTTGATTGATGTTTTGGGTCGCTTCTGACGCATTGTGGCCAAGCTTGAACTCATACAAAAAGAGAAGGCGAAAGTCTCGATTTTCCATCGATGTAAAACAACCGGAAAAAAAACCATTAAGAAAGGTCTAAGCAAAAGTGTTAAACAGAAAAGAAAATTGAGAAAAAATACTCAAATACATAAAAAGACCCAAGGTCAATAAGCATCTGCAGCCGCGTAGGCAACGCCGGAAAGTGAGACTCACAAATACGACATTAATTTTTTCCGTACCTAATATAAAATTCTGAGTTCACATTTAGAAAATAGAGAAAATATTCAAGTGCCCCGTTGCTTTGCGATGCTCCGAAGGCCGATTGCGCAACGGGGTACACAAAAGTTGTGTTTGTGTTGATCTCGGAGTGCGTTGATCTCGGATAATGCAATTCTAAAGCGTGGATGCGGCAAAGAAATGCAAATTTTCTTTTCTAATTACATTTAACGCAAAGATTGCTTCTAAACACACTAAAAAAAAAGTTTTTACCTTGTAAACTTTACTTTCAAACTTTTACTTTTGTTTTTCAATTTCATTTTTTGTTTTAATGATTTAGTTGTCAACTGCCTAGAGCAAGTAGTTACGATGAGCAACGGCTTTAATAGTTCGATAAAAAACAACTATTGGGTTGGGGAGAATGAGTCGGCGCCCAACTTTAAAGGGACTTTTTGCACACATAAAGCCTTCTTTAAACATACGTTTGGTTTCATCAAAAGGATCCACTATTTCTCTACAAAATCACTTTTGAGAGATTCCACAAAGCTTTTCTTTCGTGGAGTTTATGAACTTCCAAACGCAGCTGGTTAAAATGGCAAAGAGTCCGACTCATCATTTGAACAGTTTCTTTCACATAAACCTTCTTTGGTGTTTATATAAAAAAGATAGAGCACATTCAATTACTTAAGTTGCCAAATTTGCAGGAAGATCCCACCAATGGTTTTTTCTAGATCACAGTTTGTAGTTTTTGTGAAAAAATGGCTTTTTCTTGAGCGGAGGCGCTGTTTGAATTTTCTTTTAAATGTCCTTTTGTAGAGAATTAGTTAACCATTCTACTGATATCAAACGCATATTATTTGACGAAGTCGAATAGAAGTTTTAGATATTTTTTTTTTTGATTTTCGGCGCCGACTCATTCTCCCCAACCCAATAGTTTTCAACCATTTTTACTTTTTAGAAGTTACATACAAAAAAAAACTGTCCTGTTGTTGCGCCGCTTTCTTCTTCTCCTTCTTTTCTTTTGTGGTTGTTATCTAAAATAAAAACATTGTTTAACCAATCGAACATAAAAAGAAAAAGATTATGGCAAACAAACAATGACTTACTATTAATCACATATCGCTTTGAAAAATGAAAATGAAAATGAAAGTGGTTGCAAAATAATCATGCTCGCCTTTACATACGCAATATAGTCTAGTTCTGGTTCAGTAGAGTATTCTGGAATAATCAGGAGCAATAAAAGTCGTTCAATAGAAGAGTTTGGTTATTGGGTTAACTTTAATTTCAAAACGACTGTACCCTGCTCATTTCCTTTATTCGTTTTTCAATCAACTTCCAATCAAAAATTTCCCGAATCAACGCAAGCAAGAACATCAAATAAAAAGAAATCAAATTTTACTGGCAAAATAGCTTCGCTTCGCTTTTCTGTGGCCTTTTCTATTTTCACAATTCTCCCCATCGATTTCCTTACTCTTAAAAATTTTGGCATCAAAGCTGACGCAATGCTGAATAAAAATGGAAGAATTGAACCTCAAAAGCTCACAAACATTCAACTTCTGCAAAACATTTCAAAAATTTTTGATTAAATCTATTCAAAGTAGAGTTCACGGGTTTTACCGTTCAATAAAATGACCAAAAATCAAAGCATTGAATTTATGGGAACAACAAGAGCGATGAGAACAAAAAGTGGAAAAAATAGATCGGGTACACAAGGCTAAATTTAAGGCAAGCTGGAGTTTGGATTTTGAATCAGATTATGTATTTCTTGTTGGTCTGTACGGTACTGCTTCCAGGTAAGATCCAGATTACAACCAATTTTCAGTGCCTAAGTCAAAAGTCCAAAAAATTTGACTTAAGTTAAACCAGAACCGTCTTTTTGCTCTTATTGAGATCCGATCCAACTCATTCTTAAATGTTTCTTGAAAACCGGCTTCAGGAATCACTCAATCGCTAACCAGCGAGCCATTTGTTGGGACAATACCTGTGTACATTGTAAAGGTATGATCTTTGTGGGTTTTTCTTAGCGTTATTCCAACTGGACCAAGAACCAGGGCTTGTAAGCTGACCGGTTAGAAGCCAGGTTCAATCCTGACATGCTGTAGACGCTCCAGTCGCCATTAATGCGATAACAAGATTTTTATCTTGAACACTGAATGAACCGTAAGTGCTTTCTTCATTGTCTTGTGGCCCATTTACTGACGGAGTACTAAGAATATAATAAAAGGGTTGAAGGGGGTCTGTAAAAGGTGGTCTGGTGCAAAGACCAAGCCAATTCCAACTAAGGCCAGTAGTCAAGTTTATAACTTCTGATCGGTCTCTGCCTTGGCCTGACCTGGAAAAATTGCATTTAGATTTGTTGACAATATTTCAGACAATAATCTGCGTTCAAGAATCGCTCTTGGTCGTGAGCGTTGGTTCAATGGAACATGCCTGAATGCAACTTGTCCCACGGATGAGAACGTCTTCATGTATTGGCCACCATCAAAGAGAACTTATCAACTGGTAGGATTTATAATTCGAATTGAAAAATGCAGATTTTTCCAGAAATGGGATGCCGGTTTGGCGTTGAATGCCTCAAAGCGTCTTACCTCACTCTTCACCTACACTCCAGTCTACAGTCCTTATCCTGTTCCAAGTGACGTTCGGGAGATTCGTCACCGAAACGTACAATTCAAATAATCGTACCGCTCAGGAAATGTGTAAGTTTAAAATTGGGTACCGCAAAATTATGGAACAAACTTTGCAATCAGCTGTTTCGTTTTTCAACTTTGCAATCAGCTCAATCTTTTTTCATTTGCTTTTAACTATTGGGTTGGTAAATTGAAAACTACCGGGCTTTGAACTAAAATTTATTCAACATAAAGCCATCAATTGATTCGAAATAATTTCCATTATTATTGACGACTTCTGCCCATTTTACAGGCAATTTGCGGATTCCTCTTTCGTAGTAGGATTTTGGTTTGTGTGTGAGACAAGTGTGAGACTCAAAAATCGAGGACTGGAGATGTCGCAGTTTGAGCACTTTCTTCAAAAGAAACCCATTTTTGTGTCAATAGAAAAGTTGTAGAGAATCAAAAATTAAGCTTATATCCAAATTTTCAAAAAGATACACTTAGTAGTTTCGCTTAAAATGCAAGTTTTGTGAAAGTTCGTAAATTTGGCATTTCTTGAAAACTAGCTTTTTAATCGCTCTGAAAATTTGGATATAAGCTTCATTTTTGATTCTCTACAACTTTTCCATTGACACCAAAATGGGTTTCTTTTGATGAAAGTGCTCAAACTGTGATATATGACAATAGCCGGCAGTTTTCAATTCACCAATCCAATATTATCCAATATTACGCTCTGTTATTCGATATGAAAAGCAAAAAAGACTTGCGCCCGACCATAATTCGATTAAGGATGAAAAACGAGTGATGAAGATTGCCGATCTTTTGAAAGAGTCTCACTCGATCGTTTCAAAAGCCATCAAACGTTACAAAGAGACGGGAAACAACGATGATCTGGTTGGGAGAGGACATCGGGTTGGGAGAGGACATGCAAAGCATTGAAAAGTTCAATGTTTTACAATTTTTCAACAAAAAGTGTAAAAATATAAAGAAACAAAATGAAATGAACTAGAAGTATACAGGAGATAAATTGGAAGATTATGCAAATTTCGAGCAAAAATAAATATAAATTTGGGGGGAGTGGGGATTCTATTAAAGGGGGGGGGGGGGGGGCTTCAATTAAAGTATTTACGGTATTTATTTATATTTAAAATGGCATATAAAAGTTTTTTTGCCCATAATGTTTTTTATATGCCGATAAGCATGTTCACTTATCTTGTCAACTCAACTGTCAACCTGGCAATGTCCAAGCGGGTGACCTAAGTTGAAATATCGATACTGGGTTGGTGTGACGCCAGTGTATCCATAACCACCGTATCTATTATACCCATTGTATCCACTGTAGCCACCTGAACAAAAAATCGGATCAATTGGATATTCTGATCAAAAAAACCATGTTTACCATATCGTCGATGTCCGAAGAGTCCTCCGAAACCAACGTTTGACGAAATCGATAGACCCCATCGACCTAGGACATTGAACTGATTTGATTGTTGGTAACTTTTTCGTAAATCTATGTGTAATTGTAAAATAACAAACAGATAGACTGTGAGATTTCTTGCTCTGTTAGATTGTTATAAGTTGTTACAAATTGTTAGATTAGACTTCTTTACTCACTGAATCACGACAGTGACAAGATTTTGAATTGAGTTTTAAAATGAGAGAACTCACCAAACAAAGGAACGAACACGGTCTCATCACCATTAGCTGAAAACAATCGACATTTGGAGTCTCATTTCCATTTATTGGAAACTTTAGCAAAGCTTTTTCTACAGCAAAGTTGAGCAAAACTAATTTTACACTCATAAAACTTACAACTTGGAATGTGATAAGCGATTCGTTTCACTCTTTTTTTATCATTTTCAACTTTTTGAGTTGAATCCAATGATTGGCGTTCATTTGTTGATTTTGTTTCCACTAAAATCCACTACTTTAACTGAAATTCAACAAAAAAACTTACGAGAAATACAAAATACTGCAAAAAGATAAACAAGTGCCAGGGTTTTCATTGGCTAACGTTTTAGATGTTGTCGGAAAGGAATTTTCAAATTTTATACCCTCCTCAAATCAACATCGGAGTTCACGTTTCCATCAAACGAACGAAGTTAGTCAAATGGAATGAAGCCAAAGCTCTGGATCACAAAAATAGTTCAACAGTTCAAGTGGTTCAACAGACTGATATCATGGAATGTAAAGGTTATTATTTAAAGTTAAGTGAAAGATAATACTCAAATACATTGCCAGTTTTGAGTGCGATCTAATGAAAGAAAAATGAGCAAACATTGGCAGGCCACTACTTTTTTCCACCACTGTAACAGTCCAATCAATGTGGTTAACACCTGATAAATCAACAGTTATTGAATCTCACTAATCATTGATTTCTAGTCAAAAATGTGACAGTCAGCTTTGTCTAGCCTCCCAACTTTCGAAATTTGAATCGGTGTTTGAAAAAGAAACCTGGAGAAAATAAATCAACGAGAAGTAGTTCTGCCTCTCGATCACTTTCTTCGACACAGATTTATTTTCGACAAGCTTTTTTCGCGCTTTTATCCTGAGGTGATTTAAGAATAGAAACGTTATAATAGCCACCGAGAAAAATCGGGCCGCGAAAGCGATACCAACGTAGATTATGGGTCTATTTCGGAACACGAGAAGACGTGGCTCTTGCGAGAAATCTTTTGAGATCGATTTGTCGAAGTAATTCTAAAACAAATATCTTCTACAGCTTGTGGCTTGGCATCTTAATAGTTTTTGACCACAAAACCATACCTGACATTCTAAAACGCTCCTAACCCAATTCGGAGATGCTTAGATACGATTAATTGCATTGTGAGCCTTTGTAAATAGTTGACAACTGACGGGTTCCAATGATAACGATCAGTAAGCTTAGTTGCCACCAGCTAAACTCGGATTTTAGGAAGAAAAGTTGAATTCGAACATTTTGAATGGAGATTTATGGTTGAGATGGAAATCTGCCTCAATAAATATGCTTTATTCGGCACTTTATTCGCAAAATACATCAAAATAATTGTTAAAGAAGTTTTCCATATAATCTTGTATTCGGATTTCCTAGACCTCAGGGTTCTCGTTGAGGGTTTGGATCAATTGCTAAACAAATTTAATTAAATTCTCTTTAAAACCCCAATCAACTCACCTTGACTTCACCATCGAATCTGCGCAAATGAGGCAAGTAATTCTCAGCGGATGACTCAAAATTAGATTTAATTTTTCTAAACAACAAATGTTTCGTTTCGAAATCTGAAAACTTACGTAAACGACTCGTGTTTCTCCTGTAAATCGGCAAAAGTTGATGCGTCCTTGAGAGTTTCCTCTTTCAAAAGCAATTTCTAAAGAAATATCGACTTCAATTGGTTTTATTTGATAAAAATGCCGTTTCAAAGATGTCAATGCCCTCAAGAAGGTCCTTGTGTAGTTCAGGAACCAAATCCTTATACGTTTCGATGACATCTCTTGACTCTTGTTGAAGTTCCATCAACATTTGGTTAGCCTAAACACATGAAATTAATATAGTACGCCTTTCAATTCCAAACTAACAAAACCAACAACGAAGTGCAAAAGATACTTGTTTTTCCAATAGAGGAATGATTTCATGCAAACGATGTTTTTTGCAAGCACAAACAGCACAAATCTATAAATACAAAAGGGCTTAATCAATCTTAACAATAGCTTACTTCAAAACGACATTTACTGCAATAAAACATTTCGTCGACAATATTCTAAAATACTTCTATAGAAATCAATTTAAGTAGGCATACCTTTTTGTGGCATTCGTTGCAGCTACGTGCATCCTTAGCATTCATTAAAGCTGCCTCAATTATTTCCATTTGTCGAGTCATTTCGGGCAGCTCATTTAGAAAGTCTAAAGAAAAAATAGTGAATTTAAAAAGAATTCATCTACCATGAAATTGATCTTTCTGTTCGTTGACAACAGTGTGCCTTCGACAAGTTGGACAAGTGACAAGTTGATAGTTACTTGAGGACAACCGACGTGTCTTCAAACAGCATCCCGTGCAAATGATATGCCCACATCCAAGAACAAACGATTTCTTTGCCTCAATTTGATTTGAATCTAAAGCAAGATTTTTTCAAGCAAGTCATCAAACTTACATTCATCCTGACAAATTGGACATTCCGGAATATTAAAAGGCTAAAAGAATCACTATGATTTGTAAATCCCAAATCCAACCTTCACAAGCAAATATCCCTTTGGAGTAAAGACCAATGAGTTTTCTTGTGACAAAACGTCTAAAACAATTCGATTGATTAATCAGCTTTTACTCAAAACAAAAATAGAATAAAACTCACCAATCAAAAAGTAGGCAAAGCTTCTGTGGTTGAAACAGGCACTATCTCCACATTGATGCTTTCTCTTTTCTGGTCCCAACCTCCACTCTTTCTCGAAACATTCGTTGCACATGGCCAATCCACAGCCCAAATGAAATGGAGATCGAGGTTGATTAGCAACTCGAGCAACTAAAAGATTGGCAAATCAAACAAAACCACTTTGTTTACGCTTTAAAATCTAGATTATTTCGAAATCCATAACTGAAAAGCAAAAACTTACACGGTTTCTTGCAGACAATGCAGTTGAGCGATTCAAACACATTCATTTCCTAAAAAGAAAGCATTAGAATTATTGAACAATCAACAAAAGAAATGAACGCATGAAAGAAATCGAATTGAGAGTTTGTGTGTTGAGGGTGGTAAAATTGAGAGAATATTTTTAACTCTACCTAAACTTTTAACGAACTTTTAGATGCTCGGGAGCAAAAGCTGTGTTTTTCCAAAATAATATAAACACGGGTCTTTTTGAAGACTTTTTGAAAGCGACTGCTCGAAAGCTAACCGCCTTCTCTCTTTTCATATTTGATTGAATATGTTGAGATCAAAGTCTAAACCATAAGATATTCAGAGACCGTAAAGGGTTTATTAGAAGAACCCCCTATAGGAGCGTCGCGTAGTCTAAGTTTACTCTCAAACAAACGCTCATATCTCGACATCAGTACGTTTGTTTCTGCGCGCTTGGGTATCAAATTAACAATATAACACATAATTTGAGCATTAACCAGGGTTTAGAACAAAATGATTGAAAAATGATGAAAAATCGGTTTTTTTTGTCACTTTTGTCTTGCAAAAAATCACCAATCCTCTCTACTTTAATTTAATACCCAAGCGCGCAGAAACAAACGTACTAGTCTCGAGATATGAGCGTTTATTTGAGAGTAAACTTAGACTACGTGACACTCCTATAGGGGTTCTTCTATTAGAGCTTTGACGGTAATTTGCTACTTTTCTTGATTGACTGAATATTTAGCTCTTTTTTGATTCTTACGTCATTTTTGGGCACATCAATTCCTTTACGAACTCCAAACGAGAAGAGCGCTTTCCAATTTCAGAGCTCGTTACCGTTTTGTGGAAGTCATTTCTCAAAATGACCACCATTTGCAGCAACACATTTCTCCAAGCGCTTGGGAAAGTCGTCGATTGCCTTTTGGATAGTAGTCAAACAAAGCCTATGTCTTAACCTTAACCGTTTTCCATAATTTTGCCGCGGTAAGACTTTCATTCTCAGTCGATCGTGCCGATTATGGTCAATGGTATCCTTGGCTTCACACTCACGCCGTTCCATCGCTCAAATACCAAAAATCGAAGAACGATTTAATGTATGACGAGTTGTCAAAGGGGCAAACGTACAAAGTAGGACTTTTTGCCACCTTAAAAGTTTGCTCTTTGTAATCTTAAATGCTTTACGGAGAGACGAGAAGGATTGGCTGTGCCTACACAAATATAACCGACGAAAACCACTTCCGTTTACTTTGTCAACTCTGGCCAAAGTTTGTTTACTGATCGATTTCGATAATGATTGATTAAGCCTATATGTTTCACCCTTATAATTCAGTCCACCAACAGTTGGCGTGAACATTTACCCACCGGCCACCATTCCATGTGAAATCTGCTCTGGATGTCCAGCGGCCACAGCTCCTTGCAATAAAGCAACCGGCCTTTGCATTGTCAAAGCTGCTGCCGGAAAATAAACCGATATAAATACCGGTCTTGTTAGCTGAATATTTGCATTCAAATTTTTGTCTCAAATTTGAAATCTTTAGCTTATCAATCTCAACCAAGACTGTATTTGCAAAAGTCAAGAACTCAACTAGGCTACAAATCTCAAGTTCAGGCTTGGCCCTGGACTTGATTCTAATTTGAATCAATTTCAGGCTTGACCTTGGACTTGATTCTAATTTGAATTCTAAAATTTCAGAACTTTAAAAACCACTCAAACGTGTGAGTGAGACGCTCTAAAGAGTTAGAATCTGACAAGATATATCAAATTATTCTAATTTGCACTTAATTTGCTCATCGCTCATTGCTCATTTGCTTTAGTGAACTAACATGTTTGTAGAGAATTCAACAAAATATTTATTCGACGACTTTTTTGCTTGACTTGTCGGAATCATTTTTTCGTAGACTCGTTTTCCCTTCCTTGATCATTTGCACAATTTCGTGAGTCTCATAGTCTTTTGTTTCTGGTAGATGAAAATACAGATAGATGAGACACAGAAAACAGGGGAGAACGAAAAGGAAAAGCGTTGACAATGATCCAAATGTCTGAAATTAGTTGTAAAAGTCATTTTTTGTCAAATTATTCAACTACCGTAATAATTCTATTAGAAGACCAGTCTCTAATAGAAGACCAGTCTCTAATAGAAGACCACCCCCCTGACCCCTTGAAATCGGGACTTTTTAAAACTTCTTTTTAAGTAGAATGATAGATTTCGGTCCAGATAGTAATATTTTAGCCTCGGCAGTTAAATTGGAGACGTAGTTTTTGAAAAAATTAAAAAATAACTTTTTGGAAAAAATTTTATGTGGTCCCCCACATGGATTTTTTTTGAAAGATTTTCTATGGAGTCCGGGCAAGAAAATAATTTCACTTTTAGACATGTTTTTGACATGTTTTGGGCCAAGGGCTATCGTTTGAAATAGTTTTTAAAAATTTTTAATTTTTTGATTTATGTAGGGGACCCTTACCTACTTTTTTGACCGATCAATTTTGGGGGGTTGAAAATTAGAAGACCATGGTCTTCTATTAGAATTATTACGGTAATTCCATTGAAAAGTTGATCCCACGTAAGTAGCGAACTTTCAAAGAGTCCGTGTGGCAATTTGATAAACGAAAACAATCAAACCTCCATCAACGGTTCAATGGCCACATTAGCGGCCACGATGAAAATGCTATTCATCGAAATCGCCAAACAGATTGCTGACGAGCGATACTGCAATGGGACAAGCTCACACGTGATCGGGAAACAAATCGGACCGATGGCGAAACTGAAGTCTCATCTTGTTTGATGCTATTAAAACACAGAAAGCTATTAAAAGTTCGACTCGAGTTCTCCAGTTTGACCGAATCATTCAACCCCTTCCTTCCAGCTCAACTGTATCTTACCTTTACAGAGTTTAAAAAATTTTAACAGTTTTGATTGATAGATGTGATTTTTGGCGTTAACTTCAATGAATTTGACCCTTTTGTTTCAACTCCCCTTTATATTAGGTTGAGAAGAAAGTTCTCGCCGATTTTTTGGAAGAGGGTTCTGATCTTATCCGATTTGATCATGTAATAGCTCATTCAAAAGCTAATTATCTAGCGGATTAAATGGAAAGACCGTTTGTCGATTCATCAACTTTCAATTTTTTTGCAGCCATTTTACTGGGGTGCCTTTAAGCGCAAATTTCAAAAAAATGGACTGTATTTGTTTTTTTGTATCGAAATCTGCTGAAACCATGTTTTTTAGACCCGGACTTGACCCGGAATCGAACCCTTAACCCTCGGATTACCGGATTACCAATATAACTAATTTTCTCAACATCATTTTCCCTTTTAAAACTAAGCCTTTTTTGAGATTAAACGCTAATTTTATAAGTTATAGCTTTAAAATACCTTCTTATCACAAAATAAAGCAAATCTAATCACTCAGAAGTTTAGGGGAGTCGAACCAACAACCCCTCTGTAGCTCCAGATTCATAGACAGCGCCACTAACCACTCGACCACGCGTATAAAGGAGACTTTGCATTCTATAAAGGAGCTTTTTGCAAAAACGCTTTAATTAACCCTCAAAACTAATTAGATTTTTGAAAACTAGATAAAATTTTGGATAGAATAGTCAAATTTTCAGACCGATCGGCTCAGCCATTTTTTTTCTAAAATCTATAAAAGACAGACACATACTTTCTCTCTTTCTCAGCCATTTCTCTCTCTCTGTCTTATAATAAGTAGAGATTAAAACACAGAAAGCTTTAAATGCTATTAAAACACAAAATACTAGCCTACAATCAGAAAATCACATGTTTCTTTGTTTTGCTAATTATAGCTCTCATTCTCACCCGAAGCACAGCATAAAGCCGATCATCCCACTTGCCGCCAAATATTTCAATGTTGGGAAATGACCAGCGATGGCAAAAAGTGAGACACAAATGTATCCAAGTGAGGAAAATGTGAGGAGCAATGAGCGACGGTTGAACGTTTTGATGAGAAAAATGGCGACCAGATTCGACAGGACCAAAGCCGTGGAGATTATCGTCGAGCCCCAGGCGGAGAGATGACTGAAGATTTTTTGCATAGAAGTGAAAATTATCAATGCCTACCTTGGTACTCCAATTTGATTCATCAAATATGTCGACGAGAGGAGAAATGAAAAATACGGCAACTGGAGGAAAAGACAAATGTTCCCGAGAAACAGAGCTTTTCGAAGATGTGGAACGGTGAAAAGATTCGACAAGGATTTCTTTTCTTTTTCTTCTTTACACTCGTCGAGGTATTCGTCAAGAATTTTCTCATTCTCCGGTTTCTTTCCTTGATAGAATTCAAGAGCTTTCCGCGCAGCTTCTCGATCTTTTCTAAAATTCCATTAAAATAGATTTAATTGAACTGACTTTGCAATGGCCAACCACTTTGGAGTCTCTCTCAAATAGAAGAGATAAAACGATCCAATTAACCCGAACGGAACGGGAATCATTAGAAGAATCGTCAAATGATTCCCCAAAATTGTCTTCATTCCAAAGATCATCCCTATTAAGCCCATCGCTGAGTATCCGAAGGAAAAGAGAGAGTTGAGGACTCCCCTCATTTTTGGAGTGCTCGTCTCCTGACAATACAACAACATCACCGTGTCGTTCATTGGAGCAAAGAAAGCACCTGGAGTTTTGTGCGATTTGATGATGTGTTGGGGTGAGAGCCTTTTTAGTATTACGTTATCTGATTGTTTTTCTTTGGGGAGCTATGTCACGAACTTCAGTAGCTCACTCAACGATGCATGCTGTGGCCTACAAGAACATTATGGAGATTCAAATGCTTTCTTTTACAACCCAAACCATGCCATCTGGATGGTTGCTCTACCAGGATAATGATCCCAAACATAAGTCAAGGATGATGATGCGACGAGTGGTGATTCTTCGAAATGGTACACGAGCACGACTTCCGGGCTGGTTTGCGGCAAGTCGAATCAAATTGATCAATCCGCCTCTCTACTCACCAGATATGAACGTTATCGAGCATCTCTGGTCATTTGTGAAGTCGCGACTCAAGGGAAAGAAATTCGATTCGAATTCGCCTTATAGGTTCACATTTAACGTCTCTGGGCCATTATCCCCCAAAGTCTTTGGAAGAATCTTGTGGATTCCATACCGGATCGACTCAATGAAGTGATAAAAGCAAAAGGAGGACCAACCAAGTATTGATTTAAAAAATTTTTATTAATTCTTTGCAAATGGGGCGTTATTTTTGTGGAGCTAATTTTTAAGTAACTTATTTTTTGTTTTATACTTCAATTTTTATGCGATGTATACCAGGTGTCTCATAAAAAAAACGTTTTCAAATCGAATTTCCTAAAAAGTTCTAGTGGCTGCAGGTAGCTGAAATGTCAAGATTTCCTTACGAAACACACTCTTGGATGGCAATAGGGCATTACTTTTGTGAACCACTGTATAATGACGAGCTTTCTACTTCAGAAGTGCAACTTACCGACAAATCGACCGAGAATCATGATTTCCGGATAAATTGTTAGAGTGGCGACGGCTTGAATGACACTCGAGATGGTCATCATGATTGTGGTGACAATGTAGGCTTCTGAAAATCACATGAGCCACTTAAAACACGTGACTTTTGTTTTCGAATTCCCAGTGCTCGAAGTTTCTAATGGAGGATTTGATACATAAACTATGCACGGCAACTGAGTTCGTTTTTGTCTTTTGTCTTGTTGAGGCAAACCAGTAAGTTTAGAATCGACTATTGCTTAAAATAGAGTCTTAAATCGTCTCTAAACTGTGTATTCACCTAAAACTTACTTTTCCTTCCGTACTTATCGGGGAGATGCGGTCCCAACACTGCGCCCAGCACTTGTCCCGCATAATAGACGCTGTTGTAAACGCCGCGAATCAACGAAATTTGTGCATCGCTCAATGAAGTTCCCCGTTTCCTGTAGCTCTCCTTTAAGAAATCGTCC
Organism: Mesorhabditis belari; assembly: GCA_958450365.1. NCBI lineage: Eukaryota > Metazoa > Nematoda > Chromadorea > Rhabditida > Rhabditidae > Mesorhabditis > Mesorhabditis belari. The sequence goes on from CAUEEP010000909.1 coordinate 1,246,516, forward strand.
ACCCCATCGACGGCGGTATTTATGGAAGTGTGCGTGAAAGCGGAGAAGAGATTCGTGATGCAAGTTAGAATGCATCCCATCAAAAATAGCTTAGCATTGTAGCTAAAGATGAAATCAATTGACATTTTAAAGTGTGCAAGTCGTGAGAAAAAGGGGAAAGGATGGGAAATCGAAAAAAAAAGCTATAAAGAAATTATTTTCATTGATCACATTGGAACAATTCGAGAGAAAAATGAAATTTAAGGAAAAGAGACATTTTTAAAAAACCGGTGATACCGGTTTGATCAACACGTTGTGTCAAAATGGGAAACAAAAGCATTTATTCCAATTTATGGTTAATGGGAATGCCTAAAATAATTAAAACTTCCCATTGGATTACAAATTGGGTTTTTCCATTTATCAACGTGTGTCTTGATATTGCTGATTGCTTGATGACGAGTTGATGCTTGTGAAACAGATCCCGAAAATGAAGATGATCAAAAAATAGCACCATTTTTTTTAAAAGCTGAAAAGGAACAGAAACACTTCAAGGCTTTCAGGTCGTATAATTTTTCTTTGTAAGTTTACTATTGATTGCATGTTTCGAGTTCTATCTACTGGTAGAGCTTATTTCAAAGCCAACTTTATAATTGTTTTAGGGGAACTTGGGTGGTCTTTATTTGGTGAAAAAGGACGGAAAATGTTGGAATTATTTATGGTTCCAATTGGAATTTCAGTCGTAAGTCGAAAACGTTGTTCTTAAAATAATCGTGGGGGGGGTAATAATCGTGGACTACGTGGACTATTCTCACTAAAAATTTGTTTCGAGCAAATTAAGTAATATTAATTTTGTGTTTATTTGTTAGATTTATTCCTAGAAGTGATAAAAACGAATTGAAAAAAAAACGAAAATTAATTTACGCTCAAAATAGAGTTTATTCACAGGTCTCGTGGCCAACCTTTTAGGGCTTTTTCTGCGATTTCTATTTTCTTTTGGGTTTTTTGGTGCTTTTATATATGTCATAAAAGTTTAATTTCAGGTTAAACAGTGTTGGATGAGGAGGAAGTTATCTCGAAGCCCAAGTATCTTCTGGTAGCATTCGAACAGCTGGAATTGCTTCTTCGACATTGTCACCTTTGTGATCGGGCACCTGGTGGAAAAATTGCCGGAAAAGGGAGAAACATTCAGTGGACGGAAAACGGCACAAACTTTGCCGCCACTTTACCGCCGAAGATGCTCGTGCCAAAAGTATGATCGCATTCGTTGATCAACTCAGAAATGTATCGAGGGCACTGAGACTCGTACTGGAAATCTTGTTGTCACGGCTGCGGCACAAGTTGCCCTAATTGGATATCCAGATCTTACCTCGTTTTTTTCCTTTAGAACTCTTGCTCCATCAAAGTTGTCCAACAACAAATCAGATTTTCACAAGAAATCCAAAACACCTTTCGTTTATGGATCCGACTTCTCTACCTCGAGATATAAGCCACGGAAAGAGAAATTCAGAAAAAAGTTTAAATTTTCCTCCCTGGGCTCATATCTCGACGTAGAGAGGTCGGATCGATAAACGGAAGGTGCCATTCGATTCCTTAAAAAATTCTGTTTAAATAAAGTATAATTTTCAGGGCACGAAAGTCCTGGACAACATTGTCAAATCGAGCGTCAAAGTTGGCCACTCCAGTCAAGGTAATTGGTAGACCTTGACTGAATATCGTTAGGAATTACCCAAGTGGCCAACTTTGACGCCCGATTTGACGATGTTGTCCAGGACTTTCGTGCCCTGAAAATTATACTTTATTTAAACAGAATTTTTTAAGGAATCGAATGGTACCTACCGTTTATTGATTGAAGCCATTATTCCACGTCATCTCTGCTTCCTTCCGGCTTCATCCCAATTTCATCCCTTCATGATTGGATGGGATGAAGCTGGGAGGAAGTAGGGACGAATTGGAAGAATGCCTTCAATCGATAAACGGTAGGTACCTACCCTCTGGGCCTAATGGTCGACCTAGTGGGAGGGGGTGCCTATGGGATGGGGGGCCTTTGGGGGAGGGCACCTGACCTAGTGGGGGATCCTTCCCCCGGGGCCTAACGGTCAACCTAGGGGGAGGGAGTGCGGGGTGCGGGATGCCAAAGACCTCCCCGCACAGCCAGTTGGCCATTTCACGGGTCCTGTTCTGTGCGGTTTTGCGCTGAAAGAGCGCCGACACGGTGAAGACCAAAGTGGCTAGCACCCCCACACGTACCAGAGTTTTGCGCCAAATGGGCGACGACACAGTACAGTCCAAAATGAAGTGCCCCCTTCGGATACGTCCAGTGTTACCCGGATCGGAACAGATTGCCGGCGAGGAGGGGAAAAGGCCATTAATTATTAAACACTCATCGAATCACACAAAATAGACAACTGGATATGTCAACATGTCATTGGAACGATTCCCGCATACCTTAAAATCTCTAATAGACAGGCATGGCCGTCTATTTTTCAAACCCTCAAAATCGACCGCCCAAAAAAATAGATAAGGGTCCCCCGCGTAAATCAAAAATTTTAAAATTGTTAAAAACTATTTTAAACGATAGTTCTTCGGCCAAAACATAGAGAAAACACGTTTAAAAGTGAAAATGTTTACACACATGAATCCGCTTAAGAAGCTTTCAAAAAAAACCCGTGGTCCCCCACATGAATTTGTTTTCGAAAAATTATTTTTCAATTAAAAAAAATCATATTTCTAATTCCGTCCCGAATCTAATTCCACCTTCGTTTTCTTGGTTGCTCTTTGATCGATTGATCTGAAATTTTGTCTACAAGCAGTTAATGCCGAGTTTCACCTGTAGACAAGATTATCAGATCAATCGGTCAAAGAACGGCCAAAAAACGAAAGTGGAATTAGGTTTGGGACGGAATCTGCCCATGTCGTTCTAACACTACCAAAAAAGGTTTTGGATCAGATTTTTGTTGTTTACCATTTTCAACTCTATCAAATTTCTTTCAATTGCGTCCAATCTTCAACAATCAATCACTGTCAAAGCAAAAAAATCCATCAGTATATAGTCGCTGTCAAAACTTCCATATTTTTCCTAAATGTTGTGGTTTAACGTATTTTTAGCCTTGATCTTTTTCTTTACTTCGATTCAAGCTGTGTAAGTTTCTTGAAGTATTGGGTTGGTGAATTGAAAACTGCCGGCTATTGTCATATGTGACAGTTTGAGCACTTTCTTCAAAAGAAACCAATTTTGGTGTCAATGGAAAAGTTGTAGAGAATCAAAAATCAGGCTTATATTCCAATTTTCAGAACGATTCAAAAACTGGTTTTCAAGAAATGCCAAATTTACGAATTTTCACAAAACTTGCATTTTAAACAAAACTACTAAGCGTATCTTTTTGGAAATTTGGCTATAAGCCTAATTTTTGATTCTCTGCAACTTTTCCATTGACACCAAAATGGGTTTCTTTGGAAGAACAGGGACATCTCCAGTCCTCCATTTTTGAGTCTCACACTTGTCACACTGTCACACTGTCACACTCTCGCACACAAACCAAAATCCTACTATGAAAGAGGAACCCACAAATTGCCTGTAAAATGGGCAGAAGTCGTCAATAATAATGGAAATTCTTTGGAATGAATTGATGGTTTTATGTTGAATAAATTTTAGTTCAAAATCCGGCAGCTTTCAATTCACCAACCCAATAGAATTTAGATCAATTTTCGATAACACCATCCTTCTAATGAGGCGTTTTTGGTAAAATAGATGTTTAAAGACGATTGATTAAGCTAGAATCTTCACAAAAATTAAATCAAATTTTGCTAGGTTTATATACTTTTTAGAAATTACGGTAAACGAGAAAATCCTGCAAGAACGATTTTGAGAGCTCGGCGAGTGCCCATTCATCATCCCGGTTCCAGTGATCGGTTGGTGTTTTGGCAAATCTATTTTGACTAAAAGTTATCTTACTTATCCCATGATAACTCATTCAATTGTCATCTTTCACTTATCAATTAACTTTAGTGTGAAACGAGGCTGATTTGATTGGCATTATGTTCTTTGAATCTCTACAGTAACTTTTGAAATCTGTGTTTTGCAAAAACTTGTTTACAAATAAAGTTTGCAAATTTTTATCTAACAAATAGCGTAAAAATTCATTAGAATTTGTCAGCGACTGAATCGCAAATTCGATCAAATTCCTCAAAAAAAATTTGCTATTGAACTCAATTCTTGATAGTGGAAGAATCAGAAAAGCTTTCGAATTGGGCAATTTGGCTGAATTATTCACAAAATCGCATTGCAATCACATTTCAGTTCAAAAGTGATATTCTAAAAGATCTCTGCAAAGTGCAAGAAGTGCAAAGTTAGCTTCAAGTTTGTTTCACAATTCAAAACACAATTCTTTCACGATACTCCCACCAGCTACAGGGTGCGGCAAAAGTTCGGAGCCGCTTCTTAAGATAGTTAAAGGTTTAAAAACTAGCTTTAAAAAGTTAAAAATTAATAACAAATTCTTTATTCAAATCATAACAACAAATAACTTATAACAAATGCTTGAAATTTCCACCATCCGCTTCGATACACCTCTTTATACGCTTTGGGAAGTTCTTCACCATGGTGGCGCACGCTTAAACCGTTATTTCATCCCAGACTCGTTTCAGAGCAGATTTTAAAGCATCCACTGTTTGATACGTCTTCATCGAGATCTTGTCTTCCAAAATAGCCCAAACGGAATAATTGAGGGGATTAAGACCTGGCGAATTTGAAGGCCAAATGGTCTTATCCCAAAAGCCTGGAAACAACTGAGCGCAAACGTTGAGAGTTGAGTGAGCACGATGCGCCGGAGTCCAGTCCTGTTGCAGGGAAAAACCAGCTTGTCCAAAGTGATTTGTTGCCCAATGTTTCAAGACATATTTTAATACCAGTTGTTGGCAGTTTTTAGCATTCATCTTGACGTTTCTGTCCGAAAAAGTAGGCGATGTCTTGCTTGTAGCACACATACTTCCACACGCCATCATCGAAGCTGAAAAATGCTTTCTAACCATCAAATTTGCCGCAAATGTGTTCTTCAGATCTCTTTTGAGAAGTTATCTATGATTTTGGCGGTTGTGCAATGACTGGATAAAAAAATCTTTTCATCTGTGAAGAGGATCCTCCCAAGTAGGCCAGTCACCACCAAGCGCACCATCTTCTTTGCTAGACGCTTTCGTTTCTTCTGGGATTTGTCGCTCAAGACGTGTGCTTTGGCCAATTTGTAGCTAAAGAATCTTAGTTTCCCTTTAACAATCCTTCTAACGCTTCGAGGGCTAATTTTCAGCTGTTTGCCCATCTTTCGCATCGACCGCAGCGTGTTTTGGCGAATCCGAAAGCGAATTTCGTTGATGTTCGTAGCTGTTACGGCAGTCGATGGTCGACCACTTCGAGGGCGATCCTTGTTGTTCTTTATCTCCTTGTATCGTTTAATTGCTTTGTTGACGGTGTTTTTTGGATATTTAGTGATTTTTACAATCTCCGGGCTATTTTTTCCGCCTTGGTATAATTCGAGAATCGCATCGCGTCGTTTTTTGGCGTTCATTCTTACGAATTTTCTCCTAAAAAGAAAATTTTTGTAACAGATCACCTTAACTATACTCGAAAAAAGGAAAAAAAGTATACGAGACACAAAAAAAGGCGTGAGCTAAATTTTCTGCAATGTTTTCATAGCGGCTCCGAACTTTTGCCGCACCCTGTATACTCGAAAAAAGGAAAAAAAGTATACGAGACACAAAAAAAGGCGTGAGCTAAATTTTCTGCAATGTTTTCATAGCGGCTCCGAACTTTTGCCGCACCCTGTATACTCGAAAAAAGGAAAAAAAGTATACGAGACACAAAAAAAGGCGTGAGCTAAATTTTCTGCAATGTTTTCATAGCGGCTCCGAACTTTTGCCGCACCCTGTATACTCGAAAAAAGGAAAAAAAGTATACGAGACACAAAAAAAGGCGTGAGCTAAATTTTCTGCAATGTTTTCATAGCGGCTCCGAACTTTTGCCGCACCCTGTATACTCGAAAAAAGGAAAAAAAGTATACGAGACACAAAAAAAGGCGTGAGCTAAATTTTCTGCAATGTTTTCATAGCGGCTCCGAACTTTTGCCGCACCCTGTATAGATCTAAAACAGAAATCTCATCTTCATTTGTATTCGAAATGTGATTGAGAATGAAAAGAGAACAATACGATTGAACATTTCAAACTTTCATTCAAGTGAAAGTACAGGCTGACCAAGAATTACCGCAACAACCTTTTGGAAAAGTATCTGGAAAATGTCTAATTCATTTCAAAAGGCTTAAGTGTTATATAGAGATTTGTAGCCCTAATTCTCGGCAACGTTTATCTACCAAAAACTCCCCGATTGGACTTATACAACTCATTTAACAAGCGCTTGAATGAGCGCTAGTCGACATCTCTCCGGCGAATCTGTCAGTGGGCCACTTTTCTCTATTAAAAATTGTTAAGAAAAGCTTTTCAATATTTCTTCAATGCAAAAATAGCGTTTAACAGCACGTAACTGTTTTGGCTGAACTGGCATAACCAAAATTTAAGTTGATGTCAAGCTCCTTTTGGAGGAGCAGGGAAAATTGAGTATTTTCGATATTCTGTTCATATGCGTATCTCGTTATATCAGCTGTTCTGGCGCTATGAATTTGTTGAAAACAATTTTTTTTTGGACAAAATTGCCACAAATTTCTCCTGCAGAATCCAGTTCATTATCACAAAAACGCAGGTTTCGAAGAATAGATTCAAATTTTGCTCTTGACATAATGTGGGACATGTGGGGAAATCCTCCTAATCCAGGCCTGCTACTCCAGTAGTCACGAATTCTCGGTATTTTGACGATTCCCATTTGAAGCCAGGAAAAGCTTGAAAGATTTTGCATCGAAATCCTGCCAGTTTGTTATCCTTTTTCCATGTTTATTAGATTCACCTACTAAAATATTGTCGTCGATAAAATAAGAACAATAATCGATAGGATCTTGAAAAGTACTGAAGTCAAATCTTGAACTTTATGTAGTTGTGCAACAGGTTTTTAAATTTTTAAAAAACCAAAAGTACCGACGCTTGTGGGAGTCGAACCCGAATCGTGTGGGCTAGAGACAAGTGCGCTCGCACTGTATCATCGGGTAGTCGAGCGGTTACCGCGCGCGTCTCCCAAACGAATGGAAGAGAGAGGTCCCGGGTTCACCTCCTCTTGCCGCCAATTCTTTTACTTTTTGCTCCAAAGATTTTTTTTGCTGGAAAGCACGAGTGAAGCTTCTGGTACAAATCTAAACAACCAACAAACCAGTGACGCAAGTTGAATATTTTGATATAGTTTTGATGCGGGAGAATTGTTCTGCGACATAACAAGGAGAACGAAAACGAACAAAATTGTCGACAATAGGATGAAGCTTTTATAAAAGACTTGAATCCTATAAAGCTCGTCGTCAGTCGGACAAAACATTTTGAGCAAAATATGACATTTTGAGCATTTTTCTAATTAGAACTGACTTCAAAAGCACCTGTTTTTCTAGAAAAGGATTAGCTTGAAGCTTGAAGGCCAAAAAGCTGATTTACAAACTTTTGATTTTGACTTTTGATTTTGATTCGCTTAAGTGTATTATGTCAAAATCTTGTGTTTATCTTTTAATTAAGTGTATTATGTGAAAATACTTTATTCATCAACCCAATCAATTTGAGCTTGATCCAAGAAATAGGACTCAACCGAGCAAAGATTTTGACCAGCCCATATCTGAAAGATTTCACCACATCAACCCTATTTTCAGCTGCCAACCGGTGCTGGTTGAATAAATAACTTAATTACACGATTCTTTTTCTTCTTTATCTTGAATACTTACTCTAATATATCCGTCTTCACCCCAATTCGTTCCCCACGAGTTCCGCACGATCCAATACGGCCACCCGTCCTCTTCTCCTGTCAATAACGATTCAAGGATTCAAGAAAATTTTAATCCATCTCTATGTCTTGCATTTCTTTCTCTTTCTTTCTCTCTTTCCTTCTCTTACCTGTCTTTCCTATTCTTAAGAAAGACCTATCCTTGTCTTTCCTATTCCTTGTTGGGCAAAGAAGGCAATAGCTCAGTGATAGAACCTAGCAGAAGATAAGCAGAAGGTCAAGGGTTCAATACCATTGCCATTCATTTCTTTACTTTAATCTGTTCAAGATATTTTCCTTAATACCGTATCCAGTGATGACCATCGCATGTCCTCCGAGAGGTCCAAGACCTTCACAAGTTTGATCAAATATTCCTCCATCATAGTACATGAAATCCCAATTCATATAGATACCTGGAAACTTGAAACGATTGTTGTTTGCAGTGAAATTTTTTGGCTGTTAGTGTCTGGCTGATACTCACCAACAGCCACCGGTCCATCATCAACGATTGCTCTCTTTAAGGTGTCCATGTCAAAGGGTAGAAGACTCGTCACCGAAGTCACTCTCACTTTTGGTTTAAACTAAAAACAATTAGATTACGGTAGCAAAGAAATACAGTTCAATACCGAATTCTTCTTTTAGAAATACAGTTCAATACAGAGTTTCTTTTAGTTCAGTTCAGTTACAGTTCATAATTCATCTAATCTCACCGAGTAGCAAGTAAGATCTCCTTTCGGATTGTAGGGCCAAGCCTCTTCAAAACCGACTCCCTTGCTTTTGTAGTAACTGCAAAGGTTTTGTTAGATTATTCAAAAATGGCTTGGTAGATTTCTTGATAGATTCTATCAAATAATAGCAAAAGTTGAACCCACTTAAAAGCAACACTTGGAAAGCCACCCTTGCAGATTGTTTTCTTATTTGGGTAGACACAGGACATCTCCTGCTCGGACAAGTCGATGAAATCGTATGTTGGCCATTTTCGAGAATACTGAATCTCGAGACAAGCCGCCGTGCTAAACCGGAGGGATTTCAAAAGTTGTGAGAGATCTTGGAACTCACGCAAAAGCCCAGCAACTACCACAGTCTCCTTGATTTCTGACAGGCGGCACCAACTCTTTGTCTCGCCAATCGAATGAGTCGGGCAAGTCACTGCTCTGAAATTTTCCTAATAAAGAAGTGAAGGAATTCTTTAGAAAAGTAGAAAAGTAGAATCCATAGAGCCTCGATTCCGGAGAGCGTTGAACCCTCAATCTTTTGCTTTCCAGGCAATTGCTCTAACCACTGACTAGACAAGTGCAATAGGTCAGGATGGCCTTCTGTAATGAGACCTAGCTCACTTCTTACGACTTCTTACGCAGGTTGTCATGGAGATTACAAATCTGCTTTCAAAATCGGCAAAACAGCTTTCTGGTAAAAGTTATGAGCTAAAAGTTTCAGACTGCCTCTATAAAGTTCCTTTCACTCTGCAAAACAAGTGTGCTGGTGGGTAAGAGCCTTGTATCAAAAACGGTTTTGCGCTACGCTACGATACGCTTTTTACAGTTACAGTCAATACAGAAATGCTGCAGCCATATGGGTAAAGATGATGTGCCAGATGGTTCACGATTTTGTAAAAAGAGAACAGAAGAAACAAGAAAGAAAGCACACAGAGAGCAGAAGAAAACAAATGTTTTTTTGCAAGAGGGATCAAACCCGAGCAAAAAGCGTATAGCCTGTCTTTGATACAAGGTTTTTATCCATCACGCCACCAGAACACTTGTTTAGAGAGTGAAAGGGACTTTATAGAGGCAGCCCGAGACTTAAAATGCTCATAACTTTTGCCAGAAAGCTATTTTGCCGATTTTGAAAGCAGATTCGAATCTCCACATGAAAAAGTACGTAAGATGAGCTAGATCTCATTACAGAAGGCCAGTTTGACCTATTGCATTTTCCTAGCAAGCTATCCGGTACCTTAACCTGCTAGGGGGAAGAGGGAAAGACAAGGGAGAAGAAGAAAGAAAGAAAGACGAAGAAAGAAAGAAAGAACGAAAGAAAGAAAGAAGTTTAAAATAAAGCAAAGTCTTTTGTTTTAGAAGTGAACTGACTTAAAGCTTTTAAAAAATAAAAAGTATCCCATAAAGTAAAATTTTTTTTAAACAAACAACAAAATTCTAAGCTTTAAAGTCATTTTTCAGTATTCAAACCTTCCATTTGGCACTTTTAATATCGATTTTTTGAATCCTGGCCTATCGAATGATACCAACTTCGTCCCAGATGACCAGGTAAATTAATAAAAAGAAGTTCAGGGTAAGCTCAAGATAAGTTCAAATTTAAAACCATAATCGACCTCTTTTTCCTCTTCATCGTCTCTCCGTTTTCTCTTCAATTTCTCATTCCTCTTTTCCATATTCTTCTTTGCAACTATTGCACTTGCAGTCGCGTTTCTCTTCGTTCTCGATTTCCTCTCATTGAATGGAATAAATAACTGAAATTTGAAATCTTTTAATAGACGAATTAAGTTTAGTTTTTGAACTATACTTGACAAGGAACTTTTAAACAAACCCCAGCAGTCTCATCCTCATCCAAATCCATATATGGATGCATTCCAACTTTAAACTTTAGGCCACCCTTGGCCGATAATTCCTTTAAATAAGCATTATTTGAGACGAAATTCTTAGCCACTGCATCACTTTTTGTTCTTAGAATCTTTTTCGCGAATCTAAATTTTGAAAAAATTGGAGCTTTCAATTTCCCAAACGTTTTCCCGAATGTAAGGAAATCATTCTTGTGTGTGCCGAGAATTTCGACGACACTCGCTGGGAGATTCTTAAAGTCCATGTAGGTAATCTGAAACACGAAAAAAGTCATTGAAATAGTAATAATTAGAAGTGAAAATCATAAAAATAGGAATAAAAGATTTGTTAAAGTTTCAAAAAAGCCAGCCTGAGTCGTGACGTCCTTTGTGGTCTCCGTATCGATCTCGATCTTTATATGCGATTTCGAATTTGTGTGAACATGTTGCAAGATGTTCAGCAATTGTCCAGAAACACTGGCTTGCGGTTTTGGCTCAGCATTCGTGCCCAAAATCAAAAGCAACAAGATCAGCATCGAAATTTATTGTAAAAGATCAGCTACTGATTTTGTTTGATCAACTTTTGTACACCCATTGACCTTGAATCAGAGACAAACTATGAGAGATCGATCACATTTTCGAATTTGCCGAGTTTTTTTAGCAAAATGATATGCTGTTGGCTAAAATTGACGAGATTTCTCAATTTTCTCAAGTGTGAGAAAGAGGAAGACTTGTTTGGTGAAAATGACCTACAAAACCTGTAAAAAGACTAATTGATGTTTTTATTTTGAAACGAACAGCATAACTAACACTACTAACAAAAAATGAAGTGTTCTTATTAGAAATTGATAGCATATTGTTTTACGAATAAATGTGAACTGTTTAGATCAAAATAAAGATCAAAATGAACAAATGAAGATCTTGTCCTCTCACAAAAAGGAACAGTGCACATCCGCGCGAAATAAGGCAAAAAATCGTTTTCTATAGGATTTTTACGTTTGAATAGCCGATTGACGCAGAAAAATGTGCTGAATCCGAAAATCAAAGAATTTTTGAAATCCCTTCGACAAATTTTTTAAAAATCGAGTTTTAGTGATTTTACTGTGTTAAATTTCAGCCATATTTTCTTGTCGGAGCAAAATTTTGGAAACAAAAGCCTAAAACAAAAATGTAAACCGCAAGTTTTATTCTACGGGTTTTTCTCTATCTTTTGATACCAAAAGCATAAATATTGATAAACCCTATAAAAAGTTATAACCTTTTGAAAAAAAAAATGTGGTTTCTGGATTATGGCACACTATAACGCGAATAGATTACCGGAACCCGAAAGAGAAAAAAAGCAAAATTAAACTTTTTTTTGCTACAATCAAACCATTTTCGCTATTTTTCTTCTTTTCAAGTTCATGTGTCGATCTCTGCGGATTTAAGTTAAGTTGTTGTTTTATGAACAGATGCTTTGCTTTTGAATTTTTCAGGCCTCGACAGGAATTAATCCAAGAAAGGAATGAGCGCAAAGTTTGCAACGGTATATGTTAAACGTTTTGAAATAACCTTTAACCCATTCGAAACTTCTGCAGCGAATAATCGCTGCAACAAAAACTCAGGAACGGACCGCTGCAGCGATTATTCGCTGCAGCTCTAATTGAGCTATTTTCATTCAATTAATTGCTTTTTTTTGCTGCTTTTCAGCATTACATGTATATTCCAATTGTAGCAGATCTACAAATTACGTGGACGTGGATTACGTGTGAAAAAAAGTTTAATTTTGCTTTTTTTCTCTTTCGGGTTCCGGTAATCTATTCGCGTTATAGTGTGCCATAATCCAGAAACCACATTTTTTTTTTTCAAAAGGTTATAACTTTTTATAGGGTTTATCAATATTTATGCTTTTGGTATCAAAAGATAGGAGAAAAACCCGTAGAATAAAACTTGCGGTTTACATTTTTGTTTTAGGCTTTTGTTTCCAAAATTTTGCTCCGACAAGAAAATATGGCTGAAATTTAACACAGTAAAATCACTAAAACTCGATTTTTAAAAAATTTGTCGAAGGGATTTCAAAAATTCTTTGATTTTCGGATTCAGCACATTTTTCTGCGTCAATCGGCTATTCAAACGTAAAAATCCTATAGAAAACGATTTTTTGCCTTATTTCGCGCGGATGTGCACTGTTCCTTTTTGTGAGAGGACAAGATCTTCATTTGTTCATTTTGATCTTTATTTTGATCTAAACAGTTCACATTTATTCGTAAAACAATATGCTATCAATTTCTAATAAGAACACTTCATTTTTTGTTAGTAGTGTTAGTTATGCTGTTCGTTTCAAAATAAAAACATCAATTAGTCTTTTTACAGGTTTTGTAGGTCATTTTCACCAAACAAGTCTTCCTCTTTCTCACACTTGAGAAAATTGAGAAAATCTCGTCAATTTTAGCCAACAGCATATCATTTTGCTAAAAAAACTCGGCAAATTCGAAAATGTGATCGATCTCTCATAGTTTGTCTCTGATTCAAGGTCAATGGGTGTACAAAAGTTGATCAAACAAAATCAGTAGCTGATCTTTTACAATAAATTTCGATGCTGATCTTGTTGCTTTTGATTTTGGGCACGAATGCTGAGCCAAAACCGCAAGCCAGTGTTTCTGGACAATTGCTGAACATCTTGCAACATGTTCACACAAATTCGAAATCGCATATAAAGATCGAGATCGATACGGAGACCACAAAGGACGTCACGACTCAGGCTGGCTTTTTTGAAACTTTAACAAATCTTTTATTCCTATTTTTATGATTTTCACTTCTAATTATTACTATTTCAATGACTTTTTTCGTGTTTCAGATTACCTACATGGACTTTAAGAATCTCCCAGCGAGTGTCGTCGAAATTCTCGGCACACACAAGAATGATTTCCTTACATTCGGGAAAACGTTTGGGAAATTGAAAGCTCCAATTTTTTCAAAATTTAGATTCGCGAAAAAGATTCTAAGAACAAAAAGTGATGCAGTGGCTAAGAATTTCGTCTCAAATAATGCTTATTTAAAGGAATTATCGGCCAAGGGTGGCCTAAAGTTTAAAGTTGGAATGCATCCATATATGGATTTGGATGAGGATGAGACTGCTGGGGTTTGTTTAAAAGTTCCTTGTCAAGTATAGTTCAAAAACTAAACTTAATTCGTCTATTAAAAGATTTCAAATTTCAGTTATTTATTCCATTCAATGAGAGGAAATCGAGAACGAAGAGAAACGCGACTGCAAGTGCAATAGTTGCAAAGAAGAATATGGAAAAGAGGAATGAGAAATTGAAGAGAAAACGGAGAGACGATGAAGAGGGAAAAAGAGGTCGATTATGGTTTTAAATTTGAACTTATCTTGAGCTTACCCTGAACTTCTTTTTATTAATTTACCTGGTCATCTGGGACGAAGTTGGTATCATTCGATAGGCCAGGGATTCAAAAAATCGATATTAAAAGTGCCAAATGGAAGGTTTGAATACTGAAAAATGACTTTAAAGCTTAGAATTTTGTTGTTTGTTTAAAAAAAATTTTACTTTATGGGATACTTTTTATTTTTTAAAAGCTTTAAGTCAGTTCACTTCTAAAACAAAAGACTTTGCTTTATTTTAAACTTCTTTCTTTCTTTCGTTCTTTCTTTCTTTCTTCGTCTTTCTTTCTTTCTTCTTCTCCCTTGTCTTTCCCTCTTCCCCCCTAGCAGGTTAAGGTACCGGATAGCTTGCTAGGAAAATGCAATAGGTCAAACTGGCCTTCTGTAATGAGATCTAGCTCATCTTACGTACTTTTTCATGTGGAGATTCGAATCTGCTTTCAAAATCGGCAAAATAGCTTTCTGGCAAAAGTTATGAGCATTTTAAGTCTCGGGCTGCCTCTATAAAGTCCCTTTCACTCTCTAAACAAGTGTTCTGGTGGCGTGATGGATAAAAACCTTGTATCAAAGACAGGCTATACGCTTTTTGCTCGGGTTTGATCCCTCTTGCAAAAAAACATTTGTTTTCTTCTGCTCTCTGTGTGCTTTCTTTCTTGTTTCTTCTGTTCTCTTTTTACAAAATCGTGAATCATCTGGCACATCATCTTTACCCATATGGCTGCAGAAAGAGCATTACTGTACCGACTGTAACTGTAAAAAGCGTATCGTAGCGTAGCGCAAAAACCGTCTTTGATACAAGGCTCTTACCCACCAGCACACTTGTTTTGCAGAGTGAAAGGAACTTTATAGAGGCAGTCTGAAACTTTTAGCTCATAACTTTTACCAGAAAGCTGTTTTGCCGATTTTGAAAGCAGATTTGTAATCTCCATGACAACCTGCGTAAGAAGTCGTAAGAAGTGAGCTAGGTCTCATTACAGAAGGCCATCCTGACCTATTGCACTTGTCTAGTCAGTGGTTAGAGCAATTGCCTGGAAAGCAAAAGATTGAGGGTTCAACGCTCTCCGGAATCGAGGCTCTATGGATTCTACTTTTCTACTTTTCTAAAGAATTCCTTCACTTCTTTATTAGGAAAATTTCAGAGCAGTGACTTGCCCGACTCATTCGATTGGCGAGACAAAGAGTTGGTGCCGCCTGTCAGAAATCAAGGAGACTGTGGTAGTTGCTGGGCTTTTGCGTGAGTTCCAAGATCTCTCACAACTTTTGAAATCCCTCCGGTTTAGCACGGCGGCTTGTCTCGAGATTCAGTATTCTCGAAAATGGCCAACATACGATTTCATCGACTTGTCCGAGCAGGAGATGTCCTGTGTCTACCCAAATAAGAAAACAATCTGCAAGGGTGGCTTTCCAAGTGTTGCTTTTAAGTGGGTTCAACTTTTGCTATTATTTGATAGAATCTATCAAGAAATCTACCAAGCCATTTTTGAATAATCTAACAAAACCTTTGCAGTTACTACAAAAGCAAGGGAGTCGGTTTTGAAGAGGCTTGGCCCTACAATCCGAAAGGAGATCTTACTTGCTACTCGGTGAGATTAGATGAATTATGAACTGTAACTGAACTGAACTAAAAGAAACTCTGTATTGAACTGTATTTCTAAAAGAAGAATGCTACCGTAATCTAATTGTTTTTAGTTTAAACCAAAAGTGAGAGTGACTTCGGTGACGAGTCTTCTACCCTTTGACATGGACACCTTAAAGAGAGCAATCGTTGATGATGGACCGGTGGCTGTTGGTGAGTATCAGCCAGACACTAACAGCCAGAAAACTTCACTGCAAACAACAATCCTTTCAAGTTTCCAGCTATCTATTTGAATTGGGATTTCATGTACTATGATGGAGGAATATTTGATCAAACTTGTGAAGGTCTTGGACCTCTCGGAGGACATGCGATGGTCATCACTGGATACGGTATTAAGGAAAATATCTTGAACAGATTAAAGTAAAGAAATGAATGGCAATGGTATTGAACCCTTGACCTTCTGCTTATCTTCTGCTAGGTTCTATCACTGAGCTATTGCCTTCTTTGCCCAACAAGGAATAAGACAAGGATAGGTCTTTCTTAAGAATAGGAAAGACAGGTAAGAGAAGGAAAGAGAGAAAGAAAGAGAAAGAAATGCAAGACATAGAGATGGATTAAAATTTTCTTGAATCCTTGAATCGTTATTGACAGGAGAAGAGGACGGGTGGCCGTATTGGATCGTGCGGAACCGTGGGGAACGAATTGGGGTGAAGACGGATATATTAGAGTAAGTATTCAAGATAAAGAAGAAAAAGAATCGTGTAATTAAGTTATTTATTCAACCAGCACCGGTTGGCAGCTGAAAATAGGGTTGATGTGGTGAAATCTTTCAGATATGGGCTGGTCAAAATCTTGCTCGGTTGAGTCCAATTTCTTGGATCAAGCTCAAATTGATTGGGTTGATGAATAAAAGTATTTTCACATAATACACTTAATTAAAAGATAAACACAAGATTTGACATAATACACTTAAGCGAATCAAAATCAAAAGTCAAAATCAAAAGTTTGTAAATCAGCTTTTGGCCTTCAAGCTTCAAGCTAATCCTTTTCTAGAAAAACAGGTGCTTTTGAAGTCAGTTCTAATTAGAAAAATGCTCAAAATGTCATATTTTGCTCAAAATGTTTTGTCCGACTGACGACGAGCTTTATAGGATTCAAGTCTTTTATAAAAGCTTCATCCTATTGTCGACAATTTTGTTCGTTTTCGTTCTCCTTGTTATGTCGCAGAACAATTCTCCCGCATCAAAACTATATCAAAATATTCAACTTGCGTCACTGGTTTGTTGGTTGTTTAGATTTGTACCAGAAGCTTCACTCGTGCTTTCCAGCAAAAAAAATCTTTGGAGCAAAAAGTAAAAGAATTGGCGGCAAGAGGAGGTGAACCCGGGACCTCTCTCTTCCATTCGTTTGGGAGACGCGCGCGGTAACCGCTCGACTACCCGATGATACAGTGCGAGCGCACTTGTCTCTAGCCCACACGATTCGGGTTCGACTCCCACAAGCGTCGGTACTTTTGGTTTTTTAAAAATTTAAAAACCTGTTGCACAACTACATAAAGTTCTAAGCCAAACTAATTATAAATCATTTGAAATGGTCCTCTGGGGGCTGAGGAGTAGCGCGCACAGTCAGACAAACAAACAGACAGACAGACAGATAGACAGACAGACATACAGACAGACAAACAAACAGACAGACAAACAGACAGACAGACAGACAGACGTCTCAGTCCCTCTATATATAATAGATTGTTTTGTATCCAAAATGCTGAAGCTATTCTAAATTTTATTGAGTTTTACTGAATTTGTGAGACTTTGGGTATCATAAGTTTGCGAGTTGACGATAAATTGACCAAGTCAAGACTTGTAAACTTTCCCTGGGGCTCCTAAAGCTTTCGATAAAAATTTACAAGTGAATCCTGGTGAACTGTCAATCAGTGATCAGTCAATCGAAGTCTTTTCTGTTTCAGATTGCAGCACAACTCTCCGATTTTTGTATGTTTTTCATGCAACAAGTCTTCATTTTACCATATGGTGGATGCATTTTCGGGAGACCGTTTGATTTATCGCTTGATATCGTTGCTTTTATTGTGGTAAGAGCAGAAGATTGGAGAGTTTTGCTATTCTGAGATATTGTCATAATACTCTAATAGAAGTCCCTATAAGAACGTCGAGTAGTCTAAGTTTACTTTCAAACAAACGCTCATATCGCGACCCCAGTACATTTTTTTCTACGCTTTAAGTGTCAAATGAATGTAGAAAGGATGGGTGATTTTTTGAGATATAACACGTACTTTAAGCATTAATCAGCGCTTAGAAAAAAAGGATTGAAAAGTGGCACTATCGCTTTGGCTATTACCAGAAACAGGTCATTTTAGACCTTTAAACTTAAAAGTCACCCAAATCCCCAATAATCAATCGAATTCAAAATCTTTTTGCACTATTTTGTAGAGGAGATTCAGAGCTTTCTAATAGTATATAATACTTTTTGGCTGAGGCTTGCAATCCTTTTGTTTTCAAAAAATAAGTGAGCGTTGGTTTCATTCCCATCACCCTAATACAATAAGATCTAATGTTTGCAGCCTTTCTATTATCTCTTCAATCTTTGCGGTGTTTGGTCAATCTTTGCTTCACTTCTCTATAAACTCTATGTTCTTGGTTACTCGAATAAAAACCAAAACTTCTTTGTATTCCTTTGTGTGGTCGCTGGATTGTGCAATAGTGCAATCGAAGTTTTGATCTTTTTTATGGAATCTGAGCATCAAACAACTACAACTGCTGCACTGGCGTCAACTTATGGATTTAATGAGAGTACTAGAGTACTGGATTTGCTAAAAATATTGTAATTCAATTTAGCTATTTATCCTGAATGCTTTCTTCAATCAAAAACAATAACTTTCTATCGAAATCTCGATGCAGCGAGTTACAATATTCCAACCGGGATTTTGGTTGTTTATCCAAGTGAACGTAAAAGAATTTACTTTAGGTTCTCATCAATTTTATCGAGCTTCTTTACATTACTTTGTTAGTAAAGAAAGAAACAATACTCACAAAGAGAACAGCAAGCAAAAAGACAAGAGAAATGTTGGACTATCTGCAACTAGTTTATAATTTACAGGTGAGAATAAAAGAGATTAGATTAAAAGAATGAACTAGCTTGAAATAAAGGTCCGGTTCCAGAAACTGGTACAAAATCAGCAAAATCAGTAAAAACCTCTAGATTCTCGCCTTTTTCCTCACCGATGGCCTATCGCTGACTACTTTTATATTAAGTATTACGAGGGTTTACTCAATTGAGAATATAGGTTTGTAGCTTCACTTTATTCAATAAAAATTCACTCAGTAACCGCCTCTTTTGGATTGGGAATGATTCTTTATTCTCCGTTTAACTCTCTAATTCTCATTTTTGCAACGAAAACCTATCGACAATATGTCTTTCAGTTCATTGTTGCGATGAAAAGTAAGCATTGGGAAAAGATTGATTGAATTTATTTTATTGTTTTTATTGAATAATTTCTAGCAACAACCACAAGGACAACAAGAATCAGTGTGGTTAGCAGATGAGAGAAAATTCTTATTTGATAAATTCATTTACAAACATCCTCAAATGTTCAACGTTTTAAGGATCTTATTGTGCATATTTTTTCAAGATTTTGGCCATAATTTTGAGCTTAAAAGTAGGTATTAGGTCGAGTTTAGTACTTCTAAAGTCTCAGTCAGTCTTAGTCTTTCACCCAAATTCATTTTCTAATTGAATAAGTCTACCAAATAAGATACGGTTTTTTTCGTTAAATATAGCTCAATCATTTTCCTTACAAATGACTTTTGAAAGTTTCTGAAAAGCTTTGTTTTAATGTTACACCAACGCCGGCCTTATCATCGATTTCGTGGAATGCTTTAAAATTGTTAAAGGCATTCATCCCGACCCCATTTTTTCTGGTCTCTTTGAATTCGGCTCTCTACGGGGCGCCTCCAGAAGAGGGTCTTTTCTCATACGCCAACCTTCCATTTCCTCTAAAAGCCCCCACAGTTTCTTTTTTAACCGAGTTATTAAATCCTGGAACATTTTACCCCCACATGTTCGTGATATTCCCACCTTGGCTAGATTTAAAGCCGCAATTTCGGCAATTGATTTAACTGCTCTGTGATTTTTTCTTGAGGTATCTATTTATCTTTTGGGTGTGTTTTGAGTGGTATCCCGGGTAATTATTGTGATTTTGTTTTGTCGCTATTCAACTGAAGCATATATATAAAGCATTTCATTAGCAAGAAGCCGAGTGCTCAGAAGGTCCAATGATGTGATTTCGACCGTTTCTACCAATGAAACCTATTTTGATGACAAAATAAAAAAGATAGCGCACAAAAAGTTAAGTCTCCAACCAAAATCTATCTACTATATCTATAATTGAGGGTTGTATGTCCGTTCGTCTGTCCATCTGTGCGCAGCCATTGGCAAAAAAGGCGTGGTTTAGCTCTCGGCGCGCGCGGGAAAAAAAGGCGGAACTTAGTAAATTAGCTTTTTCTGTTATTATTTCAATTTTAAATTTTCAATTCTTACCGCTACCTTGCGCGTAGCATTGCATTTATTAATCCGCTGCTACTAAATTTATATTTTTTACTAAAAAATAAACTTCCTTTTATCAATTGTTTTTTAGAAAATTATAAAAATAAAATGTGTTCCTCTCAAAAAATAGTGTACATAAGAAACGGGCTACGGTAGAAATCAACTAAATATCTTGAATCTACTATAAACAAACAAATAAAACGATCGTCAAACATAAATAGGCAACATTTTAAAAAATATTTATAAAACCAAAAGTACCGACGCTGGCGGAAGTCGAATTCGGGTCGTGTGGGCTAGAAATAAGTGCGCTGGCACTGCGCCATCTACTAGAGCATGACCGAGTGGCTAAGGCGCACGTCTCTCAAACGAACGGAAGAGAGAGGTCGCGGGTTCGTCTCCTCTTGCCGCCGGGGTTCAATTGATAGCTTGTATTATGTTTTTGATCTTATTCCCGCTCTGGTCTTACATTTTAAGCTTTACAGCTGTTATTAAAGTCTATTTAAGATTTTAGCCTCTTTGTTTACCACTTTCAATCACTGCCAATTCCTTTGCATCAAACCTAATTGAGTTTCGATCATTTGCCAATTTCCGTATGTTAAATAAAGATTTGAATAGTTTAAAAAATATATATTGAGTTTAAAGACTGACAAGTAAGCATTTTGCCGTTTAGATTCTCACTTGTGCGCCAGAAGGCGGGCGTTTACGAAATGATCTCCTCGTCAGGCATACGGTAGGGGAAAATTCAAAAGCGTAAGTCACTTCTAAAACAAAAATTCTCAAATAAACTTGGGATAAAATCTTTATTCATACACAATCAACCAAAAAGTAGTAAATCCACAACTAGAAGACCCGTCGGGGTGATAGAATAAAAAGAACAGGAATCAAAACAAAAAGACTACTACTGATTTGAAAAATCAACTGAAACCAAAGCTTTTGCAAGATTTGGATTCTATTTAAAGTTCAGTGTGTTCGTTTTTGTCTTCCTCCTCTTCTCTCGTCTCTTCCTCTTTCTCAACACCTTCATTTTTGATTTGGAACTCGTCAAGGAACTCTGTGAGTCCTTCAAGTGTTCGTTCTCCAGTGTAATCAATTGCTTTTTTTGAACCAGCTGGGAAGAATTTGATGGTAGGGAAGCCTTGGATTTTGACATCTTCAACCTGAAGCTGATGATTTAAAAGTGTCATAGTTGAAGTTAAAAGTATTTCTTCACAAAGTACCCTTCACAAAATCCCACCTCATTAGCTGTGCTGTCCATCTTGGCGATGACGATTTTCTTGTGATTTGCGTACTTCTCTCCAAGCTTATCCCAGATTGGAGCCAATTGCTCGCAATGTCCACACCATGGAGCGTAGAACTCGACGAAGTAGTGCTTTTTCTTGTTCTCGACAACTTGCTTGAAGTTTTTGCCGACAAGAACCTAAAACAATGGTGAGTAAGCTTGTCCTGGAGTTTTCGATCTAGCTACAGTATAGCTTTTGAGCTTTTTTATCTAGCTATAGATCAAAATTAAGTTAAATATTTTAGATCTAAGTTTTTACCTTAACAGGAGCCTTGTCCCAATCTTCAGGAATCTCCTCTGACATCAAATGAGGCTTCAGCGATCCGTCCAAGTATGATTTAGTGAATTCGGCAATGTTCTCGGTGGAGAGCTCTTCAAAATCAGGTTTGAACTTGATCATGTCCTCTTTTAGAGAAATGATTCGAATAGTTGGCAGATCGTCGTTCACAATTCCAAAGAATTCCATGACTTTAGCGTTCTCTTTCACATCCGTGTCAACGTAAACGAAGAGAACCTGGAACAAGCGGATAAATGAAGTGATGAACTGAGATTAGACTGATGACTGAAACTTTCTAACTAGTGGGAGAACTACCGTAACCCTGTTGGCTTAAACCAGCTGGAGTTTGGCTATAGTACCCTTCGCACTATCAGCTATCCTTTGGATAATGAAATTGTTTATTATCCAAAGAGATTACGATAGCTTTTTCATTGATTAGTAAACGGTAACTAATGGCAATGATATAACCCTTCCCTTAGCCAAAATGATCAAACCTTGCCCTTGAATTCCTTGGCTGCCGTTTTGAATTGCTCAAAAATCTCCTCGAACTTCGATGATTTCTTCGAGATGAAGAGCAAGTTATGTGACTTGATCTCTCCACCGAAAAGCGATGAACGAGCTTTTTGAGTGTACTCAGCGACAAGTGGCAGACGGTTGGCTTGAATCCAGGCTTTTAGCGTGTCTGCTTTGAGCTAAAGCTTAAAACATTAAAATCTTTTGCGATCCATTTACCTCTTCATCAAAGAATGTCTTGTCATTGTCATTCTTCTTCAACAAGAAGATTCCCTCACCCTCTAACTCAAGCTCTTTTTTGAGGGACTCGTCACTCAACACTCCGAACTTCACATCCTCAATTTCGGCGGCAACATCGAGGAATGACTTTGCTTTATCGCTGTCAGCATTCTGGAATCAAAAACTTAACAAATTATTTGAATATTCTTGCAGATCTTTAAAAAATTTACCTCAAAGTACCCAATAATCGTGACATCAGCAGATTTTGAGAACTCTTTGAGCTCGTCAGCGCTATTGAGAAGTTTTGCAATGGGTTGAGCCTTCTGTTTGAGCCATTCAATGATCGAAGCGGAGTCTCGTCTTCCCGCGTATTCGAGGGGAATTCCATTTCGGAAGAGCTTCAGCGTTGGATAGCCACGAGTGACAAACTCCGCGCCGATATCCTCATGAACTGTGGCGTCCAGCTTTCCGAGTCGAATTGCTGAGCCATCTTTTTTGAGTCGAGTGGCTGCCTGTAGGCTTGACTATTGACTTTTGTCCGGATAATTCTTTACCTTGGCAAATTCGGGTTCAAGAGCTTTGCAGTGTCCACACCATGGAGCGTAAAATTCGACAAGAATGAACTCGGTTTCTCCAACGATATCATCAAAGTTTTCCTGAAAAGTGTCTTGGAGTTAAGTCGCTGAGCTACTCAATCGATTCTCTGACCTTTGTTAGCACGATGACATTCTCCTCTTCTTCGATTTCAACCCCGAAGACTCCAATGGTCAGCAGGAGGCTTAAGAAGATTGTCTTGAGCATGTCTAAATGAAAAATGACAATTGGAATAAGTCACTGAATCTGTAGAACGATAAACTGTTCAAAGAACAACAAACTTTAACCTAGATATCAACTCTTTCAGGCTCTTTTTCTTATTTTTGAGTTTCTAAGAGTTGGACAACTGCAAAGAGGGAAGAAATCTGTTCTAACTGCCATAAGCTATAAAAAAGAACAGGTAAATAAAGCAATTTCTTTTTCTATTTACAGAACCAAGTGAATAAAATGACAAAGAACTCAAGAAATAGAAATAGTTCAAATTGCTTAAAACCTGATTAACAAATAGTTATTATTAAGGAAAAATTGAAATGAAATTGAATGAAATCGGGCTCCAAATGTTCTATGACTTGGAGAAGAAAGAAAATTGGGGGCAAGAACTCTTTTTGCATTCCCTTTTCTTTCTTTCTCGACCCCATTTTGGTGAAAATGAAAGGATGGGGCAGCAAAGCGAAAAACAGGTTCTTTCTCAGACTATAGCCAAAAGAAAAGACAAGACAAGACTTCTCAAAGGGTTGGGTCAGTTTTTTTACTAAAATCAACTCGGCTTCACCGGGTCGATCATTTTTTTGCCTTTGTCTCTGAAATGGGGATCCTTGTAAAAGAAAATTTGATAGAAAATCGAAAAACTCGCAATTAAAAACAAGTTTGAGTTAGTAAAATTTCAAGATTCAATGCTTTATTCGAAAATTTGTATATGCTTAATTTGTATATGCTTAATTTATTTCAAAATCTCAAGTGTTATATAGAGAATTGTAGCCCTTAATCTTGGCTACATTTTGCTACAAAAAACTTCCCAATCGAATTGTTACGACTGATTTTACAAGTCCTTGAATGAGCAAAGAGCAGAGATTGACCAGTGAACAGAGATATGGAGACGCCTCTCCCGCTGCTCAAACACTGCTCCGGGTCCCGATGGTGTTCGCTACTCGGTTTGGAAGAAATTCGATGCTGGCTCGGTGATTCTAGCGGCCGTCTTCAATGCCATTCAACGTCTCAAACATGTGCCATCCAATTGGAATGCCTCGCGGACGATTCTACGGCACAAGAAGGGGGAAAAGTCTGATGTGACAAGCTGGAGACCTCTTTGTAATTTGTATATAATTTGTCTATATGTTGTAGCCGATTATGAATGAGTGGGTCCGGACGCGTCCAACCATCAAGTATTTGATATCATTCAACGCAGAATCATTAATAATTATGTTAAATTTTCTAAATTAGAAAGATTGGATAAAAAGAAAAAAAATTATGGGGCTTTAAAGTTTTCTCCTGAACAAACAGTTTTTTTGCTCTAATTTTTTTCTTTTTATCAAATCTTGCTAATTTTAAAAATTTAAGATAATTATCAATGATTCTGCGTTGAATGATAATAAATACTTGATGGTTGGCACCTCCTAGACTTGATGGTTGGGCGCTCATTCGTAATCGGCTACGGGGTCCCGCCGATTTTGAATGAAACGTTGTAGCGCCGGCAATTTTTAACCTAAACTCACAAATTTGGTACCAATCGACGCAGAATTTAATTCGCTACAAGATGATATAATATTGTCCTCATACATTAAAGGGTTGCTCTACTAGAAAGATTTGCCAAAAAATTTCATTCATAATTGGCTACGACATATATTTGTCTATATTGACGAGGCAAAGTAGATCAATCAGAAATTTATGTTTTATAACACATTAAAGAATGTTCAAATGTTTATGAAACATTCAAGAAATGTTCAAATTGTTATTAGAAAAACGAAAACTAAATCAGATATTTATCTTGTATGAAAAGCTTTACTTGTTAAGTTCATGCAATTTTGTGCAAAGTGAATTTGAATACAAGTATCTGATTGGCCAGAAAGTTTTGTCCCCTTTTTTTAAGGGTTAATTTTTAAAATGAATAATGAACAATCGATTTATGGCTTGTTTTAACAGAAAGTCCTATTATTTCTTTACAACTTTCCCTTTAAGAAATTCTGAAAAGCTCGGATTCGTTAATTTTTAAAAGTGGGAAGTCGAGCAGTCAAAAAAGGATGAAACGATGAAACTCAAAGTTCTGATTTGAGCACTTTTTGTCAAAGAAACCTATTTTTGTGTCTATAGATAAAAGATAGAGCACAAAAAGTTAGGTAAATAGACAAATTTTCGAAGAAATTGATTCAACCGATTTCATTTTATGTCCATTGTAAGGATTTTAGGAAAAACAAGAATTCCCGTTCGGATTTGCTTGAAAGCGGACTCAAATTTGCCTAAAAATGAGTTAAATGAAATAGTTAATCTTTTTTATTTAAAGAAAACACACGTTGATCGGCTAATTATTCATTTATAAACGAAAATTTCGAAAAAGTAGGACAAAACTTTTCGGCCAAAGCGATAATTACCGTATTTTTTTTAATATTATTGCCCCCCGGGGGGGGGGGTTTGTTTTTTTTTTTTTTTTTTGTTTTTTTGGGGAGAAAAAAAAACTTACTCCCCCCAATATATTCTATTTTTAAATTTTTTTTTCCCACCCCAAATGGGTTTTTTTTGGGGGGGTTTTAGGGTTTTGTAGAAATTTTGGAAGGGAAGGGGGGGTTAAAATAAAAGAAAAAAGATCATAAAATTACTAGAACTAACCTACTTGTTCTGTTCTCTCGGTTCTCCATTCACTTCTCTGACGTTGGGTGTGGAGGTGTAGCGTTGGATTGGAGCATTTTATCTCATTTAATCACAATAATATGAAAAAGTTCAAGAAATTAGCCATTTTGCGATAAAGAACAGATACAGAGCATCATTATTCAATAACAGTCAATCAGGAATACATAAGAAAGTTGTTTAGTCTAGAAAACAGTAATCAATCAATGAAATGTGGAAGAGGGAAAGGTTTGTTTTGCTATTGGTGTTGTTCTATAGTCTTTTTACACAAATGGCTTCACTATCAAATAGAATCGTTTATTATTCTTGTTGTTTGATCGTTTGTGCCGGATTTTCACTTGTTGTTTGTGAGCTATTTAATCCTTTTGATGTTTTTGTTAGACTGTAGACTTGTCCAACTGTTTTACAACCGTTAAATGGCGCCAAGAAGATGGTTAGTGCACGTCTACGGTAGGCCTAAACACTGAATTCTTGAAGCCAACAATGTAAGCCCACTCTAAACAGGATTAGTGTCAACAACGCATCAACGGCTGAGTATCCAGAGACAAAAGTTGTCACATAGATGCCTTGGTAGGGTTGAACGATGCCTGAAAACGCGTCTGATTAAAGGATAGACTTTTGTGGGTCAGTTTTACAAAGTTAACCCAGATTAGGTAAGGTAAGGTCCGAAGCCAGTTTGGACTTGACTTCTACCCTGGTTTCTACCGTGGCCTTGCTTTACCTGATCCAGTTTGCTTTTAGAATAACTCTACTTACAGATGTTCATCAAATTCTGATCATAAGTGAAATTTAGACTCGAAATTCTGTGCCCAACTCACCAAGAATCCCTCCATAAACCACCGCTCCAACTGGCAAACATTCGCAAACGAGAGGAGAGATTGCCTAAAAACTTTCACATACATTTTTTGGATATTTTTACATTGTTTGCTTCAATAAATTTGTCATTAAAGCAATTTTATGAAAAATTGTGAGCATTTGAAAAACAACAATACTTTTTAACCACCCTGTCACTTAACGTATTGTATTCTGGGCTCACCACCGCTAAGTCACTGATTTAAGCTAAGTCAGTGACTTAAACTTCTCGTTAAGTCAGCGGCTTAAGAATTCTGCTAAGTGACATAACTGACTGACTGACTTAAGCCTAGTAACTGACTAAGTCACCTCTCCCTAAGTCACTGACTTAAAATGCTGGTGAAACCGGGGCCTGGTTTTTGTTATTTTCAAAGATTTCTCACCTGAGCCAGCAGTACATTTAGCAGCTGTAATTGGATTCGTTTCTTTGTGGCTGGCATCACGGATTTCTTCACAAAAGAGTATCTAAACAAACGTTTCCATCTCCAATCAAATGCCCACTCACAGTTTGATACCCGTCCAACACACGATTGTATAGAAAATCCCGCAAACGAGGAAACAACCCGATCCACCTAGGATATCCCATCCATAATGCACTTGACCGTTCTCGTCGAGGTACTGAATAAATGTACGGTAAAATCGAGTTAAGTAAAATTGGCACAGGTGAAATCTTTTCCTAAAAGGGCTTTGAGCGAGTAACGGTAGTACTGAAACTTGTTAGATTACATAATAATTGTTCTAATAATATATAATAATCCTGCCGAAATTCTAACTAGCCAGGGTGTTTTGAAACCAGTTTTTTTTAATTCTACCCATTAGAAGGTTACATTTTAAGACGACTGTAAGTTGAGGTGATTGCTTGAAAAAGAATGGTTAAGTTGGACTTTATAAATGCTTGTAACTAGACTGTTTCTCCCAATAAATGGCATTCTTGTCTTTCCTTGTTAAATTTTAGGGTATTCACTCAACGATAAGCTGAGTAAATTGAAATTTGACGAGAGGGAAACGCACTCCACACTCTACAAGTGTTCACAATATCTTTTGCATAAGTTACATGATTGCTCAAATGTAATTTCCGGCATTTGTCCGTCTTCCCGCACCATTCTACCTTTTATGTGGGTCAATTACTTTTTTTACCACTTACAAAGCCTAGGCCGTACCAAAATTAGCCAAAAACCAAAAGCAAGTACAAGTAAATCATTTATGTGAGGTCAGAAAGGTCAGAATGGTGCAGAAAGTGCAAAAAGATCCCTAATTTCCTTATTTTAGCCATTAGAAGATTGAGAAGAAGCCAGAAAATTGCGAAGTCATCACATCCAAATGCGAGGCGTGTTGAGAGTCGAGAATAATCGAGCTTTTGCCCGTTTCGTTTCATGAGTTTTTGCTGCCCCTACGGATCGAAATCCTTGGGATGAATCCAAAATTCACAGCGGCTCCCTTCAGCACCTTTTTACAGGCACTTGGGGTCCCATTCCGACCGACGGAGAACCCGCCCTTGTGGTCAAAATGAGCCGGAATCGGGTTTGCCAATTCTACAGCCATGGTTAGTTTTGGGAAGCGGTGACCACATGGGGCAGACAACGGATTGGTTACCGGATGACCCAAAATGGACGCTTCCTATTTGAAAATTGAAAAGGGACTATATGACCAAAACTAGTATGCCAGATCGGGCGCGATTGTGCTCGCGCCCAGGGAACATATAACTATCTTTTTTTTGCATTTTAAATCCCAAAAACTTCAAATTTTTGAACAGAAAAAATGGTTTTTACAAGATTTTACAAGTTAGAACTGATAGAAACGACGCAATTTTTACAAGATAGAACTGATAGAACTTAAACTTAACTCTAATAGACCTGTGAAAGTCTGAAAAAAAGAGTCCAGACTGGTACAATTGCAAGTACAGAATTGGGCTTTGACGCAATTCTTAGTGACTAATACCCTTGCAATTTGACAAGATTTTTGCAAATGAGAATTAAGTAAAGTGTAAAGAAAGTCTGCAATTTAAATTTTACAGTAAGATTATGCATCTTATCGTAATCTTTTAGAGTTTTAGAGTTTAGAGTAGAGTTAGGTAAACAGTTTTAGTTCAATTCAACAGCTTTCTAATCTCACCTTGAACACGGAAGCGAAATAGTAAAGTCGGTCATCGATCGTTATTCCCATATAGTTTTTCATGTCCTCTGTCCAGTGAAAGCGCCGAAAATCCGTTGGCTAAATTGTCGTATTTTAAAGCATATTCTAGAAGCCATTCTACAGTATCTAGACAATTTAAAAGCTTTTAAAAACTCACGCCAAGTCCAAAGATGCCAAAACAAGCGTAGAGACCGGCTACCGTGAAATGAATAACGAAAAGCAGCAAGATCCCCCACCAACGCTTGAAAAGGAATTGGAATTGACTGAAACAGGAAATAAAAGCTAATTTGCAATAAAATACTATTAAGAATAAGTAGTTTCAACAATCTTTTGGCTAATGATCATTCATAAAACAAACCCTGTGATCATTGAGTATCGAAAGAGACAATGCACTCCAAGAAGACTCAGCGATTGAGCAAAAGTGTGCATGTAGAAAACCAATGCCCACCAATTTGCCAAATAGGAGCCAGAACGAGAGAAATTCTTGGATATACAAAAGAAACCACGTTTGTTGATTAGAAAGACCTAAAAGATTGAATTTGGACGAATCCAAAAGTCAAAACTAACCATTTCTGTGACTTTATTCACCACGGAAAAGTAGATGTTATAGATTGAGATTATTGCTAACATTTTCTTGTATTTTGTTGCGGAGACCATTGAATCGGTGACGATCACGTAGAGAAGGAAAATGTTGAAAATGATTCCAGCCGAGGTGGCAATTGTGGTGCCAATTGAATGGAAGTGAAGCTCGTCTTCCATTTCTGAACAAAGATATAGCTTTTTGGTCAATTTCAATGGTAAGACTTGATGAAAGAATGAATACTTTGTAACGGAGATGTTCTAAACGGGGCCAAGGACCGGGGCTAGTCTAGGACTGACTGAGCTAGTCTAGGACTCTGACTGAGTTAGTTCAGGCCAGATAAGACAAAACCAGTTGCCAGTCAGACAAAGCCAAACCTAGATTTGCCAGGTAAGGCTAGGAGCAGCCAGGTTCAGGCCAAAATGACCAAAAGACTTTTTGTGGGTCTGCAGCAAAGCCAGGCCAGAACTGGCCAGGCTGACTTCAAACCTGGCCTTGGTCCCACCTAGCTTGACTTGAACCAGAAAAATTACCTTGAGAACAAGGTCGTAAAGTGACAAATTGCCAAGCAATGTAATGGCAAAAAGATAATATAAATTTTCCTTAAAAGGCTTGGTTCATTCTTCAGGACAGACTCCAGGTACAATAAGAACAATAAGAACAATAAGAATGATTTCGTGGGAGCCTATCCATTGGGTAAATAGTTCCCGTTTCCTGGAATCCTTTCCAAAGCCAACTTTGAACCGTCTGGGAAATTACATGAGTCAGAAGAAAAGAGAAAAATAAAAAGGAAATGAGTTGCGAGTGTTTTAAACCAAAAAAAAGGATAAATGATATGAAATCGTTGAATGAATTTGAATTTGAAAATCCATCCTGGGTAGAAAGGCTTATGAAAGGGATTAAAGCATGAGCTCGGTAAATCTCTTGAAGCATTAGTCAGAAAATTGTTTTCATAATCTTTGAAAGTCAGACATGCTTCAAAACCGATTCAGACATTTTCAGCTTCTTCAGGTTTTCCGGATAAAAGATTGTCAGGAATCAGGAATGCTATAAACTAAAGTTGATTAAGGATAGAAAACATGAGACAAGTTTACTGTAGCTGTAGTTTCTCGGCTTTTTTCTTTGCTTTTCTTTGCTTTCTTTGTTTTCCAAAGCTATTGTACCTTTCCAAAGTCCAAAAAGTTTCCAAATTGTTTTTCGAAACCGCACTTGAAAGGGTCTAGTTGTGATCTTTGTTTCATTTGCCTGTAGCCAAAAGGAAAGCAATCTTGAAATCAGGACAATATTGAATGAAACTCATTCAATGCACTTTAAAGACTGAATAAGAGAATTCAAAGAAGTTGATTAAAAAAAGCATGAGCTAAAGGAAATCTCTTGAATGGAACGTCAAATAGAGAACTTTGATGACTTATGATCTTATTTTCGACCCCAAAAATGCTCAGAAAAAGAAAATAGTCACGTTTGGAACGTTTATCTTTTTTCTAAATCATAAAATTACCCCTTAAAACCTCCTATTTACCGTTTAGCATCCAAATATTGGAACTTGTGAGGCAAAACTTTAAGTACAAATGAAAAATTTACCGAAACTTTGCGTATTTGATTTGGAAACTTGCTGAGATTCTTTGAACTTCTATAAAATTCTATGAAATTCTATAAAATCAGTTCTATAGCTAATTTAAATCAAGTACCAAGCTTTTTCAAAACAACAACTTGAAAGTACAATAACTACATTCATCATGGTTGCATTTCAAAGAAAATCATTCAGGCGATGCCAAATCACTCAAGTCATGCGTGGGTTTTCGCAAGGAAACGGGTTCTTTGTACCAAATTCTGTGTCCAATTCTGAATAGACGAATCGAAAGTGTCCAGTGATCGGTGAAGAAATTATTCATAGATCACGTTCTAGACCAAATTTTCCAAGCCAAGCCAGGCCAGGCTACAGTTCAACTCAGAAAAAGCAATAATTGCCTGGAAATCTATGAAAAAGAAGTTGTATAAAGGGGATTTATGAAGGGAAAAGGTCAGGAGATGTTTCGCAAAAAGATTCGCATAAAGAGAATCGAAAGGACAAAGGGAAAACTTCAAGAACGGATCGAAGATGACAAGCCAGTACAAGTCTAACACCAAAACATGCCTTGTTCAACATGTTTAGGTTTGGTTTAAACCCGTGGTAGACAAGAATGAACAAGATTGTTTCGGCATAAATCAATTTTCTGAATGAACCCATTCCAGAATGAACCAATTTCCAGGTCAAGCGAAAATGCATGAAAAACACCATAGAAGGTCTATTAGGTTGGTGCAAAAGAAATTTCGGTCTATATAAAATGTTCTTATTTTTTTAATCTGAAGAGCTTATTTGATGTTCTTTTGTGCATTTGTACTCTTGGATATTTACTTTATTTTCGCATTTTTTCAAAGTCAGAGCTTTCACTTTTTAATTGATTTTTGCTTTAGATCATGGTGGATCAAAAGTATGTTCTGCGCACGTGTCTTCTCTATGACTTCAAAATGGGCAAAAACGCTGCTGATTCACATCGTGATCTCTGTTCCGCCTTTGGAGAACAGGTTATCACCGAAAGATCATGCCAGCTCTGGTTTGCCCAATTCCGAGATGGTAATGAATCCCTTGAAGACGAATCGCATGGACATCGTGCCACAGCCATCGACAACAATGAATTGGAACAATTAATTGAAGCTGATCCAATGCAAACAACACGAGAACTTGCCAAACATCTCAATGTGATCATTCAACAATTGTACGCCATTTGGAAATAATTGGAAAGACAAATCGTAATGGACAATGGGTTCCACATCAATTGAGTGTTGAGAATCTAGGAGCACGCGTTTCGATCAGCCATATCTTGCTCCATAAGTCGAAAAGAAGCCATTTTTTTTGAGAATATCTTGACGATGGATGAGAAGTGGATTCACTTTGATAATACTTCTCGAAAAAGACAATGGCTGAGCAAAGGTCAAGCGCCAATTCCAACTCCAAAGCCGGATTATCATGGGCGCAAAGTGATGTTGTCTTGCTGGTGGAATATCAATGGACTTGTTCATTTTGAATTATTAGAGCCCGGAAAAACAGTCGATTCATCTTATTTTATTCAACAACTCAAGAAGGTTGACGAAATTTTGCGTGAAAAAGGCCTAAATCCCTCAACTATCAACTTTCTCCGTGATAATGCTCCAGCTCACACGGCAAAAACCTCTTGTAAGGAACTAGAGAAGCTAGGATGGAAGGTCTTACCACATGCGCCGTATAGTCCAGACTTAGCACCCTCCGATTTTCACCTTTTCAGATCGATGCAACATTCCCTTGAGAATTGCCAGTTTAAGAATGCAAAAGAAGTCGAAAATTGGGTGACCAACTACTTTGCATCACAGAATCAAGCGTTCTTTGAGAAGGGGATCCGCAATCTGAAGCAACGTTGGAGGGATGTCATAGATAATAATGGTGCTTATTGTTTTAAATAAATTGTTATCTAAAAAAATTTTGGATGACTTTAATGTTTGTAAAAAACGAAATTTCATTTGCACCAACCTAGTAATTGTTCCTACATTGTTCCTAGAGTAAAATTACCAGGCCAAGACAAGCCAAACAGTAAGTAAGTAAGTCAAACAACTAGATAATTTGCGCTTGAGCAACTCGAGAAGATCTTAAAGTCCTTGCGATCTTTTTCCGAGAAAATCCTGGGTTGACGCTTTAAACCGTGGTAAAACTACGGTATCCCTTCAATTTACGCGAAATTTCATT
Source organism: Mesorhabditis belari (assembly GCA_958450365.1). Taxonomy (NCBI): domain Eukaryota; kingdom Metazoa; phylum Nematoda; class Chromadorea; order Rhabditida; family Rhabditidae; genus Mesorhabditis; species Mesorhabditis belari. Next base: position 1,279,495 of record CAUEEP010000909.1, read on the forward strand.
TTTTTTATTCTTGTTCATTTCATTTTATTCTTTTGAAGGCCTTTTCAAATAAAAAGTCAAAAAACAAAGCTTCCGCCATAGAAAATGATAAAAACTACTTAACTTAACATTAGTTGACATCAAGTTCGTGGAACAGATCGTCGGGAAGAAGGTGGATCTAAAAACTCTACAAACAAAGCTTCCGCCACAGAAAATGCTGTTAAAAACGGAACTTAGCTTTATCCTTTTTGTTTACTAAAAAAAGAAATGCGGCTGTTTCCCTGAATCACCTTTTGAAAGTTTCGTGGTCTTTTGTCAAAAAAAGTTCGTTTCGTGGTCTTTTGCAATTTTTTTTTTAATAAAAAGTCTTCTGAAATTGTTTTTTATTTTATTAAGTTCCACATGCACCAGTTTATTTGATCAGAATTCAAAGAACAAGCGTATGAACAACAATTTTAGCATTCCAGCAAAACGCAAGGCTTGGTACGCATTGCGTTATCTCGGACACGCAAATGTTTGTGAAGACCTTCACATACAGCCAAGAGAGATATCCTTGCCAACTTTGTGATATCCTATTGAGCCCACGAGGGATTTTGTGCAATGTCGCCCAACGTCGACCCCAACTTTCAAACGACCATGATTCAGGGAAACAGCCAGAAACGCAACTACATCAGAAAAACGCAAAAGAATAAAATGAAAGGAACAAGAATAAAAAAAATGAAATTTCGCACAGATTAGGAGGAGTACGGTAGTTTTACCACGCTTGAAAGCGCCAACCCAGGATTTTCTCGGAAAAAGGTCGCAATTCTTAAATTGGCCCAGTAATAGATTCAAGACTCTCACATCACTCTAGGAGAATTTCCAAGAAAAGGAGGATTTTTTCACTATTAGTTGAGTAAAAACAAGTGCAACTGGACTGAAAATGTGTTTTGTATGTTCTATGCAGTAGATATTGTAGAAAGTGATACAATGAACGATGATGCATCCATTTATTGAACTCATTTACTTCTTTGAGTCCCAGTTCATTGCAATACATTCTTGAGTGGGAAACCAATTTTTGCACAATTCGGCCTCTTTTCCTTTGATTGCGTTTTCTTTCACTTTCTTCAGCTCAGTCAGAACAATTGTGTAAACAGTCGTTTTGCAGTTGGATCGCTGAAAACTTCGCTTGGCTAACTATGGCAGTTTTCAGTCTCAGCTTGGATTTTCCAACAACTTCAGCAATACAATTGGGAAATCATATACTGCTAAGCACTTGTCCAGGTCTAAGAGTTCCTAAAAAACCCACATTTTTGATTTTTCCTTCTGAAAGACTGTATGATGCACATTTCTCAGCAACTCTCCCAGCGAACACCGTTGGTTCCAAGTCTTTCCCTTGTGGATCATCGAGAAAATCTTTCACCCAGTCAAGGGCAATCTGGCAATGTAACATTTATCAGCAGAACTAGCTTTAACGTTAAAATTTGGTTACTCACCGGACAAAACTCGCAGAAAGCCAGCTTTGTCATATCAGCCGCGGAAATTGTTGCTGGATCGGGTTTCTTCGGGTCTGGAATGTCGACACAAATATCATCGATTCCAGTGATTTTCTGAATCCAATCACAGCATTTGATCACGTTCACAAAAATGCCTAAAGAGTTGATGTTTTGGAGAATGCTGGCTTTTACAATTCACCGATATTTTCTCCCTCATAGTTACATTCTTGCACCATTGAGACCAATCCGAGGAGAATGGAGCGAGAATGCGGGAATGCTCGAAAGAGTGGCCCACCAGAGTCACCCTGGAGTTGAAATTTGTTTGATCAAAGCGAAAATTGAATGTAAACGAGTGTGTGATTATGTTCATCACTACCGCCAAACGAAAACCAATTGCAGTGCTCAGTGATCATGAAACAAATCTCTCACTGCACATCCGCGCGAAATGCGTTTTCTGATGAAATTTCTTCTAATCTATACCATTCGACGTAGAATTGTGTGCTGATTTCAACTTTTTCAATATTATTATAGCATCACTTCTTAATAAACTCTAAGATTTTTGAACATTTTGAGCATTAAAATAAAGATAACATGGAAAAAGCTGTCCTTTTGCGCTGTTTTCTGGTGCTCGTCCCTAAAACCATAACCATAACATAACTTTTTATAGAAAGGATATTTTTGCATACTTTTTTACCAAAATAACTGCAACAAAATGTAAAAGAAAAATTATTAAACGAAATTTTTTTTTCTAATAAACTTTTTTTGAAAACCAGGCCTCCAAACTTTACCCATGTTTTCGGAAAATTGGTGGACTTTCTATTGGGTTGGGGAGAATGAGTCGGCGCCGAAATTTAAAGAAACTTTTTGCACCCATAAAACCTTCTTTAAATACACGTTTTGTTTCATCAAAATGGTCCACTATTTCTTTACAAAATGGCTTTTGAGAGATTCCACAAAGCTTTTCTTTTTTGGGATTTTATGGATTCCCAAACACAGCTAATCAAAATGACAAAAAGTCCGACTCATTGCTTGAACAGTTTCTTCCACATAAACCTCCTTTGGTGTTTATATAAAAAAGATAGAGCACACTCAATTACATAAGTTGCCAAATTTTCAGGAAGATCCCTCCAACCGTTTACTCTAGATGACAGTTTATCGATTTTGTGAAAAAATGATCCTTTGTTGAGTTGAGGCGCTGTTTGAGTTCTCTTTTAAATATTATTTTGTAGAGAATTAGTTACCCTTCTACGGATATCAAACGCATATCATTTGACAAAGTCTGCTATAAGTTTTAGAAATTTCTTTGATTTTCGGCGCCGACTCATTCTCCCCAACCCAATACTTTAAAAACTCTAGGTTTATAAAATAATTTGTTTGATGTTAAAATGTAAAAAAACTTTTCAAAGCTCTTCTTTTAAATAAAAACAAAGCGAAATCTGATTGCAGACTAGAAAATTTTTTGCTATGATCTTGAAAATATGATCGACTTTTAATTTTTTGGACTCTTCAGAAAGAGCTGCTTTTTGGTCAGACGGCTTTCAAAATCATTATGATCTTTGGAATCAGCACAAAATTCTGCGTCGAATGGTATATATTAGAAGAAATTTCATCAGAAAACACATTTTTACCATGTTTCGCGCCGATGTACACTTTTCAATCTTGGAAAAAACGAAAACCTGTACCTCACAAGCACCCGCATCCAAACTATAAGCACAGAGTTGAGTTTCATCAAACCGTTCCTTATCATCAGCATCCGATATTCTTGCTTTACATCCTTCTACACTCCAAATAAGATTCATGATAAGTGATTGGAGAATCGCAGGTTGAGAATTAGCACTTGTATTCATCATTCCCCATCCAATGATCTGCCCCTCGGCGAGACTTGGCTTAGCTTTCGGGATCACGATTCGATTGATCTTTTCACCGAATAGAAGAGGGTATTTGAGCTGAATTGAAATCAAATCTGAATCTTTTTCTAAACAGCTATCTTGTCAAAACCTGCAAAAGAGCCACGTCTCCTCGTCGAATCCCATTAAACCCTATCTCTACGTCTTTTAGAGTAAAATATGCAGCCACGAATCTTCTCATCTAAATCTTCTCATCTAAATCTTCACATCTTCAATCTTCAATCTTCTCATCTTCTTATCAAAGTTTAGATTAAGTTAAAGACTAGATTTGAAGCTTTAAAAGGAACAAGAAAAAGACCGACGTGAGTTGTGTCCAATGGCTGTTTGACTCGTTTAGTTCCCACCAAAACGAGGAGATCTTTCGCAAGTACGAGGCTGAAAGGGAAAGTGCAAAGACTTGCTCAAAACCCAACTATCGTAATTATTCTAATCTACCCTTCTCCAATAGAATACCCCTCTCTCGACCCCTCAAAATCGAGACTTTTCCGGACTTCTTTTTAGCTAGAATGGGAGATTTAGGTTTAGATAGAAGAATTTCATCCTCGGTAGTAAAATTGGAAACATCGGATCATTTATCACTTTCAAAAAATTCAAAGATTTCCACAGGGATTTTTTTGGGAGATTCTTTATGGGGTCTGGGTAAGAAAATAATTTCACATTTAAACATGTTTTTGGTGCGTTTTGAACCAAGGTCTATCGTTTCGAATACAAGGTGAGCCATAATTGTCGCAACAAGGTATCACGCTGATTGAAGGACAATAACTCATTGATTTAAGCTTCATTTCTGGTTTTATTTTGTGTTTTTATTGTATTTGGAATATAATTGAGACTTTTTCATATAAAATGTGTTGTTTTTTAGAATGGCTGGAAAATCCCCATCGACAATCGATCATCGAATTGCACAAGCGAGGAGTCTCGGTGCCGGAGTATAATAAGCGTCTTAAAGTCGACAGAAGTGTCATTTTCCGTACTATACGAAACTACGGGAACAATTGCTGATGCACCAAGAAGCGGTAGACGTCCAACTGTCGTCACAAAGACAAACATCAAGCGAGTGAGGGACCGAATTTGGAAGAAGCCAAACCAGTCGGCAAGGCAAATGGCAAAGAAGATGGCGATTTCAAGCACCTCAAAAATAGGCGCAAACTTACTGCTTACAAGAAAAACAAGGCTCAACTTCTTTTGAGTGCCGCTAAAAACAAGCGGAAATTGAAAGCGGATCAGTTATTAACGCGCCTCAATGGAATCGACCATCACAATATGTTTTTCACAGATGAAAAGATATTTACCTTTCTAGAAGCCAGAGCTTATTCAAAGCCCCAGAAAACATAGAAAGCTTGAAGAAATCACCGTTGAAAGTGTGGGAAGAGCTCGATCCAGCCTATTTGGTCGCCACCATTGACGCCTTCCCAAAACGCCTGCTCAAATGCTAATGATGGCCGATTCGAATTTGATATTTCATTTATAATTGTTACTGTACAATAAATGTTATTCAGTGAAAAATTTGTCTTTTTTTCCTCTTGTCTGCCTTAAAATCAGAACTTTATTTTGTTGCGCCAATTACGGCGCACCCTGTAGTTTTTAACAATTTTAAAATATTGATTCAAGTGGGGGACCCCTACTTACTTTTTGGCCGACCGATTTTGGGGGGTTGAAAAATAGAAGACCCGGGTCTATTGGAATATTTACGGTACTCACCGTTTTGGCTGCTGCACCATCTCTTCCAAACAATGTGCAACTGTGAGGATCCATTCCCGGGCAATCACCGTTCCCCCGCAAGCATACATCCAGCTAAAGTTGCTGTTTTCGATTTTGCAGGGTGATCAAAAAGTCCCCGCACACTTGTAAATGACTCATTTTTTAAATGAAAGCTAAAACAAAAGGCTAAAACAAAATTTCCCGTATTTTATAGTATTTTGATGCTGAAATTCTGATGAACATTTTTATAAGTAAGACTCCGATCAGAAATTTTTACCCTTTTCAAGAAGCCTGCATTCGAGGCAAACCGCCCATCAGACAAACACAGTTTCGCATGTTTTTGAAGACTATTTTACGTTTTTATTTTGACGAGAGATTTGATTCTTTTAAAATAACAATTGAACTGTTACTTGAAACAAAATTGTAGATTTAAAAGGTCTTTTGAAGGATTTTTCAATTGAAAAGAGTTTCAAATAGGTGAGCGCGATGACAGTTTGCCTCCAGCGCACTACAATGGTTCTTTGAAGAGCTAGGTGGCTTTGATCAGGATGGTTTAGGTGTAGAAATGCTCCCCAGAGTTTCAGCTTCAAAATACGATATAGTAAGTTGAATTTCGATTTGGGTTTTAGCTGAAAAATCGAGCTTCTTTTGTAACTTTTTGATCACCATGTAAAGAGGAGTAGTTAAAGTCTAACAGAAAGAGAAGTAGTTAAAGTCGAAATGCTTAGGCCAGCCGTGTGAACCCAGAAAAAGGGATCAGAACCCAGAAAAGCCAGGGCTAAATCACATCAAATTAGCCTGCCAATTCTAGGTTCAACACCGAAAAAACCCTGACTGATTTGAGATTTGACCAAGCTGCTCAAAAGATTGACTTTGTGGTTCGTTAGCAAAAATGATCATCGACAAAAACACAACAAAAACAAAAAGGCAAAAATGATCACTGACCCTTTACTCGTATTTATAAAGATGGCCGCCATGAATGGATAGTGATTCATCACTTCTCCACCATTATAAACCTTCAGAACACGTTTCTGAACTGATAAATATTACATTTTCTAGAAATTTTCCTTAAGCAAGACTTGAACTTCCATTATAAAGCTTACATCACTTTCATTATGCCCAAAAACCATCCACGGTAAAAAACAAAGAATACTTATTTTGTAGAATGACATAATTTGTACAAAACGCTTGAAAAGTTGGCTAAATATTTTTGTTTTCTTGATTTTCACAAGTCTTTTTGTACATCAAGTCTAGAATTTTAATGAAACTTGAAAAGTAAAAATGAAAAAAGAAAAAAAGCACGTGAAACTTCAACGCAATGCTAATGAAGCACAAAGTTCGACATCAAAATCGAAAGTGCAATTTGTCAGAAGATAAAGATCGAATGGAATTTCCTTTTCATTTCGATCTTTTCTTTCAGTCAAGAAAGCCAGAGCTTGTCGTTGTTTTGCTCAAATGACTGTCTGCAAACAGTGTCAGCTCAAATTACTAGCGCTAAGCATTCTGAATTTTTGTGTGAAGCTTCACACAGATTCATTTTTTCTGATTTTAGATGATTTCTTTTTGTCTTTTTGCCAGCTTTCTTGTTTTATCAAGTCAAGGAGATGATTCAATCAAATCAGCAGGTAAAAATTGAATATTTAACCTTATCTGGAACAGTTTTGATCTCAGATTTGACCAAATTCAGCTGTAAGGTCCATTTGAATCGGGTTTAAAATTGATCAATGATTAATTAGAGCAATTTTCAAGCCTTAAAATGTAGACAAAACAAAGGATAAAGCAAGAAAATACTGAATTAACGTTCTAGATTCACCAACAGTCCCGCAAATCCCGATCCGACCAGCTCAAGATCAGCCAGGTTCGGTGAGGTGAACAATGTTTTGTCAAAACTCCCAACCATTCAGAATTTCCATGAGGCGGGCATCTTTTTTTGTCAAATTCCAAAGAACGGAGCTACAATTATGCAAATTATTCTGTGCGATCTTTTTCGATATTATAAAGGGATTCCATTCAAAGTGGAATATGGACAGGGAAAGCAATCGAGGTAAGGAAAAGTGAAGAAAGAAGGAAAGTTGGATGACTAGAGTGCCGAAAAAATCAATATTGAATTGAACAAGAGAATTCGAAAGCTTGTCACATGTGTTATATGACTCCAATTCGAAAGCTTTTGGTACGTAAATGTAGCCAAGTTCCCGGGCTTTAAATCTCTATATAACACTTACCACTTTTGAAATAAGTTAGACATTTGCTAGCTGCTTTTACGAAAAGTTCTGCCAGAACTTTTGGATCATCTTGTATTAGCCTGAATTGTTCATTTTGAATTAGCTAAGTCCACTGAATTGCAAGCCTGTAAGGTTCTGTCTCAAGCATAAACTTGAGATTCAAAATTTTCCTTCAGCAATTGTCAAGCGGAAGGCTGGTACAAGAAGTTGAGTGGGATTCGAAGTCAAAACAATACATGGGAACCGAATCAAGAAGACACGCTGATTGCCGTCATTCGTCACCCGCTTAAGCGCTTTCTTTCGCTCTATAGATACCTATGCGAGTGAGTGATTGTATCAAATACTAGACATACTTGCTATTTTTTTAAAAGTTTCTGTTAGTTTAAAAGTTTAAAAGACATACTTGTTCTATTGTTCTTTAGCTAAAGCTATTGTTAGCTATTCTCCAGGCAACTCCAAATGTGCGGCTCGGCAAATATTCACGAATTCACAAAAGATGTCTACACTTTGCTCACGACGAGATCGACTCATGGCACTCATTTCAAAGATTCTGATCAAAAAATCGTTGAATACCATGCACAGCCCCAAACCTGGTAATCAGATAAGAAAGAAGTTTTAATACTTGTACAATTCTAGGTTCATTTTGTCTTTAAAGTGCCAAAGTTCTATTCTGAACAAAAGAAGTTTACTGTTAGAGCTTTAGGTTCTGCATTTTGTCTCACAACAGTCAGAAGTTTCACTTAATCCGCAATGAAGGAGATCGACTGGCAATGCACAGTGAACTGAAAACAGCTTTTGAAGAGGCTAAAGTGCCGAAGTTCTATTCTGATCAGGTAGACTATTGGACAATATCAATTGTATCAGTCATCAGCTCCAAACTTCCATTAAGTCATCTATTAAAATACTTAAGTTCAGAGCTGAACTTGGCTCTTAAAGAGAATAAATATTAAAGAGATTAAAAGGAATTTAGCTATTGCTGAGCTTTACAAAACCTAGAGTCCATATTTTAGGTCTTGTTCCATGTTGTCTACTCCGATACAGCACATGCGAATAAAGATAAAGATCGCACAAAACAGTTGGAAACTTCATTTACACAAAATCCTTTGTCAATGGCCTATTTCAACGCGATCTACTACAAAGATTTTGAGCTTTTCGGTTATCAGAAGTGATATATTTATTGAAGTCTCGTATTTCTCTAATAAATTGCCCGGCATTTCATTTTGAATGCCATGAATGAAAACTCACGTCATAGAAACATTGGTCTACGAGTCCGCAATAGTGTACCAATTTGTAGCTTTCCAAAAGTACTTATGAAAGTATGCTTATTTTGTTCGTCTTAATCAGTTTGGGAATCTCAAACACAGTTCGACACTCAAAACCCTGTGCGTTTGAATGATCGAATCTGGGACTGAGAGTCACTTTTGTACTAAATTTATTGGTCAAGCATTAGAACCAATGTGTGACAACAATAGTACTAGGCTCGTAAAGAACATTAGCTAGTTAAGAATTGAATAATTTTGAACGTGTACTCGAAAAATAAATAGCAAGATAGCAGAGAAAAACAAAATAGCACTTGAACGTGCCCAATGATTTTCAGGTGAATTATACGAATAGCTGACTGTTTGTATTACAATTTGGCTGTATGCTTTAAAATCTTTCGTTGCAATGTACAAATAAAATCGTTTCAGTGACTTTTATCTACCCATAATAGAGAAATACACCGCAAGATAGGCATTGCATTGCATCAAAGAAAAAGATAGGCATTGCAATATCAAAGGAATAAAATTTGGTACATATGTACAAAAGGTACAGAAATCATGGGAACTCCTTGAAGTGAGGATTCCATTTCTGGACCTCGGGGCTCCAGTCTCGACATTTGGCGGGCCACTAAATTTGTGTTTTCAATAAGAATTGAATCTCTAATTGAATCTTCTACTTTTAAGAAACAGCTGTGATTTATAAAAACCATTT